>SNQJ01S0022178.1:0-50688 GCA_010110895.2 Picea sitchensis | reverse complement strand
CAACCTGAGAATTCTGTAGAATGCTATAAATCTAGTTGGGAAATTCAAAAACAAGTCCTGGGAGAGATAGATTTGAGATTTGGAGAGACTTATCACTATCTGGTTGAAGCCCATGTTCAAGAGATGCAATTCATGAGCTTGACTCCCCGGGAAGTGTGTAGGGTTTCCAATGGTTGTTTACTACGCAGACACGCTCATGGCGAGCTCACAGCACGGGGAGGACAAGAAAAGCATACAGTCGATGGTAACAATGAGGAAGGGTCAACTTCACTCCATTCCTCTATGAGCAGTGGACATGTTAATTATTTTGTGGAAGCATTACTGTAGATAGGTGCAGATGTTTATGTGGTAAACTATGGTGAGCACACAACTTTTCATTACACTGTGAGCAAAGGGCGGGTTAAGATTGCCCAAGTTTTAATCTCCAATGGTGCCAATGCCATTCTAAAGGACGAGTTTGGTTACACTCCATTGCATCAGGAAGCAAGGGCAGGTCACCCATAAATATGCGAGTTGTTGATAAGAAATGTTTGAGGCAACATCATGAGATATTCTCCCCGAAGGGTCCTGTATGGACTAGTAGGGGAAATTGTGGACTTCATCCTGACGTGCCTTAGATGGTTAGATGAAGGAGCCAAGACATTGGTTTCATGAGGAAACCTCGATATGTCTTTTGAGACATTGGTTCCATGAGGGAACCTCGATATGTCTTAGACATTTGTTCCATGAGGGAACCACGAGATGTCTAGTATGGACACAGTTCATGAGTGAAGCCTTCGGTTGGACACTTCAGGATATTTGGGTGTCCAATATACATTCATGTACCCAAGGAGAAAAGGACCAAGCTAGACCCTTCAGGAAGAAAGCATAAATTTGTGGGGTACAATGAGTCTTCAAACGCATATCGAATCTACATCCCTGATCAGAGATAGATCGAGGTGATGCTACCCTTGAGAGGAGGTATCCTTTAGGAGATCTAGAGGATCTCATATGGAGATTGAAAGTGAGAGACATGAAGAGATGGTACCTTTCCCCCCTCACGCTCCAACAGTTCATAGGGAGGCAATTGAGACTATTGATCCCATTGTTCCTGTACCTCCAGTTAATGTTCCTAGAGATATTGCAATAGGTCGAAAGAGACCTGCATGGGCTTGTCAGACTCTGCAGGAGGAAAAAGGACATGCAAATCCTCGTGGTACCTTCCGAGTGAGCAAGAGACCTCAAAGATATTTGTGCTATGTCGTAGCTATGAGCCACATCATTCATTTTGAGTCTTCATGTTATGAGGAGACAACTAGTCATCCGGTATGTAGAGATGTCACAATGGAGGAGTATCAGTCCATCATGAAGAATGTTGTGTGGGATATTGTTCTGAGACTTGAGAGGAAGTCTGTAGTGACTTCCAAATGGATCTATAAGATCAAACAAACAGCTGATGGGAGCATCGAAAATCACAAAACAATATTCATTGCTAGAGGATTCTCTCATGTGGAGGGAATAGATTATGAGGAGACATTTTCTCTTGTTGCTCGATACACTTCTATCTGGACGATTATTTCCCTTGCAACATCCATGGGTTGGAGACTACATTAGATGGATGTGAAGACAACTTTTCTCAATGGAGATATCGAGAAGTATACATTGAGCAACCAGATGGTTTTGTAATACATGAGAAGGAGTCTCATGTGTGTAGGTTGAAGAAGGCCCTATATGGACTCAAGAAAGAACCTCGAGATAGGTATGCGAGGATTGATGGACACCTGATGAGTTTGGGCTTCAACAAAAGTGTTGTTGATCCCACCCTGTACTACAAAAATGTTAATGGTGAGACCTTGATTTTGGTCCTCTACGTTGATGATTTATTCCTCACAGGTACATAGAGCTTTATTATTGAATGCAAGTATCTGTTGGCCTCTGAGTTCAAGATGAAGGACCTTGGTATGATTCACTACTTCTTGGGACTAGCGGTGTGGCAGAGAACTGATGAGATCTTCCCAAGTCAAGGGAAGTACACAATTGAGATATTGAAGAAGTTTGAGATACTGAACTTCAAGCCCATGGCTATACCAATGATGACGAATCTAAAGAAACTAAGTGTGTCTTCTTCCAATTTTTGACGAAATTGATCTGACTCTGTACAGACAGCTGGTTGGATAACTGATGTATCTGGTTAACACCAGACCAAATATTTGCTATGCAGTGAGTGCACTTAGCCAGTTTATAAGTCAACTGAGATAGACACACTAGATTGTTGTGAAACATGTGTTGAGATACTTGCGTGGCACAATTCGACATGGTTTGAGATATACTTCCAGTATTGATATGATATGGAGGGAATATATTGACTCTGATTGGGCAGGGAGCACAGTGGACAGAAAGAGCACCTTCAGGTGTTTCTTTACTTTTTGATCTTTTATGGTTTCCTGGTGTAGCAGGAAATGAACTTCTATGGTGTTGAGCACAATAGAAGCATAATACATTGCATTATGTATGACAATTCGTGAAGCGGTGTGGCTTCACAAGCTCCTTGCAGATCTATCTGAACATGTGTTGGATTCCATCATTATTCATTATGGTAACCAATGTTGTGTGAAGATATCTGATAATCCAGTGTTTCATGACAAATTGAACCACATTGAGATCAAGTACCATTTCATTCGAGACATGGTGCATAGGAAGGAAGTATTGGTGTAGTACCTTCCTACAGATGAGCAGGTTGTTGATGTTCTTACCAAACTGGGATGAAGTTTAAGTACTTCCGTGACAGACTTGGCGTGGCAGAGAATACCTCCCTAGCTAAGAGGGAGTGTTGATATTTTAGCATCGGGCATAACATCTCCTTCATTGGGCCGTAGACCAAGGGAGATAGGATACATTTATCACAAAGGTGCACTTGTGATAAATGGGCCTAGACGTAGTCCTTCCTTGATCATAACAAGGAATAATATGGACTCGAGCTGCTTGAAGTGGTTTCCACATGTCAGTTAGCATCAAGCCGACATTCACTCATAGGTGTGTGCCTGTGGTGAAAGATCTTGGTATAGTCTTTGTCCTAGTCATGACGATTTGGAAAGGAATGATAAAGACTCAAGATGTTATATGTTATTACGTGCAGACCCAGAGTGAGCCTGGATTAATTGGCTCAGAGGAAGAGCCGCAGAAGGAGTTTCTCCTCGGTTCAGGTGGGAGAGAGATGTCTCCCAAGACTGACAGACATGTGTCATGAGTCTAGGGTGAAGTTTGTATACTTCAAAGACAAGAGTGACATGTTGCAGAATGTCTCCCTCGTTGAAAGGGAGTGTTGATGTTTGGACAACATCGGGAAGACATTCTCTAAAGATAATAATTAATAATATAATTATTATTGATTATTAAATATAGTATATATAATAAGTAAATGATAATAATAAATAGTTATTGATTATTCAAGGGACACATCCTTTCATGGATGGTCACCTTATGTTCCCTATATATGGAACACTCATCATTGTAATACTAATAATACATCGAATATCGATCATATTTCATATGAAGTAAAACCAACAAGTATGAGGGCAAGAGTGTTTTTTTTCTTGATACTGTGTAAGAATTCTTGTGTGGAGCCAACAACATCGAGAATTTGTTGACCCTTTAAGAAACCTAGTTGTTCGGTTGACAAGGTTCGCGAGAGAACAAGTTTGATCCTGTTTGCAATTATCTTTGAAATGAGCTTGTAGCAGATATTACAGAGTGCAATCAGACGGAAGTCGCCAAAGGTTGTCAGATGATTTGATTTTGTTATAAGGGTAAAAAATGTGGAGTTTATTGCCCCAGTGATCTTACCATGTAATCTAGAATCTTCAACAAGTTCCAAGAGATCTGTCCCCACCAAATCAAAAAAGTGTAGATAGAACTCCACGGTCCAGCCATCGGGGCTTGGGCTTTTGTCCAGAGAAAAATATTTTAATGCAATTTGGAGTTCTTGTAATGTGCAGGGGCCGTCCAGGGAAGCTGAGTCCTCTGAGTTGACCGAGTTGAGGAAAAGCTGGGCTACATCAACCTGTTCCTGAAGAGTTGTTTGTGATTTTCCACATAGAAATCTTTAAAAGAGCAAGTGGCTGCATCCTTTATAGCCTGCTATCCACTTTGTAATGTTCCTGAGTCATCCAAGATGTCCCAAATATGTTTATTGTTTCTGGAGTTGCTTGCATATTTTTGGAAGAACTTGTTATTTAGGTCGCCACATTGAACCCATTTTATTCTACATCGCTGATGCCAAAGGGCTTCATCAACAAGCAGTAATTTTTTCTTCTCAGATTCAAAATCTTTTAATTGCTGTCATCTGTTCCCATCGGGCCCATCCAAGAGTTCGATATGTTGTAAATCCTTTATGCTAACCTATAGAACATGTAATCGTTGAGCAACAAATCGCCTGTGGTGAGATGCCCATATTTTTATTTGCGCTTTGAGTTGTTTTAGCTTCCAAGAGATACGTTGTTGTATTCTTGTTTCGCACTGGAATTTTGTATCATTCCACACAACAATTACAATAGCTTTAAAACCTTCCTCTAATTACAATAGCATTTTTGTATCGTTTAAATTTAGCTTGTGAGGGCTTCTCAATAAAAGAAGCATGGAAAGATTTTCGTAACACAAAACAATGACACACAACTTATCCTCATATGATAACCTTATGACAAGCTATACTCACTATTCTTGCAAACACACTGGATTGTGAGAGATGATTTTCTAAACAAAACATCAACAAAAGTACTAGATACGGGGCATATAAATACTTGTAAATTGTAGTTAACAATGCATTGATATCTCATAACTTATTTCTAATTTAAAATATTTTTTTTGGAGGAAGGTAAAGTTTTGAAAATTTTGAGTTTCATGTGGAATCATTTGTTATTGGTGATGGAAGTTGCAAGAGTGGTGACCATTTCTTTGAAAAACGGATGGATAAGTGTCCCATTCTTTAAATAGTAGACCATTTTATGATTTGAATAGGAAAATACAAGGATGGTTTCACTAATAAAATTGAGATTGTTGCTTTATGGTTTAGGGTTCTATCATTTAATCTTTTAAACAAAGCAATCTAATTATTGTTCTTACAATTTTTCAATTCACTTGCTATAGGAATGGTTGCTTGTTATTCCATGATATTTGAGCTTCGGATGTCATAGTTAGCCTGGATGTAGGGTTGCATTTGAGATGTTTAATTTGTAAAATCTCAAATGATGGATAACTATTTAAAACCAGATTTTAAAGTACGGTTCAATTCAATATGTATTATGTAATATTTAATAATACTTTGTTTAAATAATATTAGTTAAATTACAAAATGTTTCTATGAATGTTTTTTGGGTTATTTTTTTATTAAAGAAAATTGTAAATTAATTTTTTTTTTTTTTTAAGATGATATCAAAGTAAATTTGAAATTCCAGGCCTGCTTAGCCCTAATCTTTTCGTTAATTCAGCAAGAATAATGATTTAGGTGTCCAATGCAAATACAAATATCAGTCTGCACCAATGAARTATTGTTAGGTTTGTGCTATTAAATGTGTGTCAGTATGCTATCTATTGATTACGCCTGAACTAGGTCAAACTGAAGCGACAATAAAAGCTAAAGAGACAGGGCAACTGAATAAGTACTCAAAATGTGGAATCACAGAGTTACTGTTAGTTGTGCTAGCTCGAGTCTGTCTGATGAATTTGTTACAGGTAGCTGCGCAGACTATATGTCAGTCTGGGACATCAGGGTAGGTTGCATCAAATTAAACAGAGCTGCCGCTGGAAAACAGACTCCTAATAGCAGGTATTCTTTTATCTATTTGTATAATTTAATGCTTGGGCCGGATTCTTGCGCAGCATTCATAATTTTATGAGATTCAATGCCACCGAAACAACTCATCTTATCACACCTAACCCCATGCCTGCTGGAAGATAGACACAATATACATAATTGCTTTGACTATATCCTCCATTTTTTAAACACTGTGCTATATGAATAAACCAACTAACTGATAGTATGGCCGCCCAAGTGACAGCCAGAGGTAATTTATGAGTGGAATGTTCAGAAGAGGGGTAATTTATGAGTGTTCAGAAGATGTAGACGAAAGCAACTGTGGAGGTTGAACCTCTGTCCCCCCAAAAAAAACCATTTAGACCCATTTTATTGAACATGATATTACAATTGTAAAGAAAAAAACCATTTTATTAGACCCATTTTATTGAACATGATGTTACAATTGTAAAGGAAGAGAGTGACAAAATAGTTTCTTGATAACAAAGCTATACATATATTGCTTCCACTGTCCATATTGCATTGCAAACATACTCCTAAGACATGGATAGAATCTTGGAAACCTAATAAGTGTGGAGTTGTGCTTTTGAACCCTACATATCACCGGCTTAAAATAAAATAAAAACACCAGAAAAAGGCAGCATCAATACAATTGACAACAAAATTGCCTGTTCATGGTATGTTTTAACTCTCACCAGCATACAAAATTAAGGAAAGCAAGTACCCCTAGCAAACACTGTTCTTTGAGCACCAGAGCAGGTTCATAAAAGTTAAATCAGTAGCAACGAAAATGAGATGCCAAACTTCACAGGAGTTTGCCAAAGTTAAGTTCAGTACAGACGACTTAAGCCTGCGCATGGAAGTAGTGGAGAAACTGCATAAATATAAAAAAATACAACAGTTTGCAGTACTGCAACAATGGACATATAGATATGGAATATGGTCAGAACCTAAAATCAGAATAGACCATTTTCAAAAAATATTGGAAGCAAACAACTTATCTGACCCGAGAATAAGACACCCAAGAATAAGAGAGTGAGTGTCCCAAACATCACCATGAGAGAATGTTTCAGATGGCATTGACATAACAATGGAATACACTTTACTATATACTATATCTGTACCTGGAATTGGAGGTTCTTATGTTTTGGGTGCTCTCTCCATTTCAATTTCAAGAATACGATAGCTGGTCTCCACCAAATGTCTACACAGAAACAGTTGCCTGAAATACTCATTTGCACAACAGAGAAGGATTCACCTTCATGTACTTTTTTGGAGGGTTTTCTTTCCTAATTGATGATTACAGTCTGGTTTATGGTCTTCAAAGGTTGTCAAAAATATAAGACCTTATAAGCATTTCTTGCATCTGACAAGCACCAGGTACTCTGATAGAAGTGCCACCGCTCTTCACGAGAGTCTGCTAGCCTAGAATGTATATTCTGAAGATGATGTGGTTTCATTAAACAACTCCCTCAAACTTCTTTTGTGCACAAATCCCATTGAAATTCCAGATTCATGATACTCTGTGCCTATGCCTTTTATTTCACTCCCATAACCGATCCTTGAGGGTCCTTTCTTAAAGGGTTCCTTTGCACTGTCTGTTATCATAAAAGGCTTCTCCTGCCTAATAGCAGGTCTCTTAATGCGACTTGTGAGAGTGTTCCATAAGGGAAGTGGAATGCTTTTACTTACTGATTGGAGCTCCTCCACTACCTGATCCATGGATGGTCGCCTTTCTTTATCACTTCTGATGCAACGATATGCAATTATGGCCATCTGTTTAATTCCAGAAATGGTCTTACGTGGGGTAAGCCTGGGATCACTCAACTTGAGGACTTGATTTTCCTTTATCAAAGGCAGAGCCCAGTCCACTATAGAAGGTGGGTCGTGGCGGACATCAATTGCTTTTCTGCTGCTTATGATCTCCAACAGAAGAATTCCAAAGCTGAAAACATCATTCTTGGTGCTCAGATCCCCAGGAGTGGTGTAGGCTGGGTCTAAGTAACCAATGGTACCAGCAGGGGGTGTAGAGTTCAACTTGATATCCTTAAGATGACCCCTTAGAGCAAGACCGAAATCACCAAGCCTGGCGTTCCAGTTATCATCGATCAAAACATTTGAGGACTTGACATCACGATGGATTACTGGAGGGCATGCATTATGCAGAGCCTGAATGGCTTTGGCAGTCTGCAGGGCAATATGAACTCGTCTCGACCAACTGGGGGATTTGGTATTACAGTGCAGAGCGTCATAAAGAGTGCCATTTGCCATGAATTCCACAACCAACAGCCTCTCCGTAGAATGATGACTGATCCCAACCAGGTTAACAAGCCCAGGGCTATGCAGCTTGGAAAGTATTTCGATCTCATTTACAAAGGCACTCTCATCCTTTAGCCCACACCAAAGCCTTTTCACTGCCACAAGCTTACCCCCCTCAAGGACACCCTTGTAAACACAACCATGACTGCCCCTTCCAAGGAAGCTCTCTCCCCCAAAGCTCCTAGTAGCAATCTCGAGTTCTTTGTAAGTAAACATTTCAATTTTCAGGGGCCTCTTTTCCTTGTCGGCCTCGCAAGAGCCTTCTTCACTGGAGCTATACCCCATTCCTGAGCACTCACAACTTCTCCACACTAGAAGATAATTACACTACATTCATTACCCGAGCTAGCTAGAAGAAATGGTTCGGCAGATAAGGTCCTGATCTTGAGCTCTGCTCCAGTAAGGTCTTCCCAGGTCCTGAGCTCAATCACACAATCAAGATTGAATTACCCTCATGATGCGACAGCATATACAGATTAAGTCCAAACTGCAATTTCTACAAACTAACAGAACTGTGCAGCATATACAGATTAAGTCCAAACTGCAATTTCTACAAACTAACAGAACTGTGCAGTATAAGCAAACAACATCTCATGCCCCAACTAAGGCCGAATTCAGATAACAGGGCAATAAACCAAAATGAAATAAAAACAATTTCAATCTCCCCATACCAAATTGTCTGTCGAGTTCAGCAATGTTTTTCAGTGCTACAATCGAGGATTCCAGTCTTCATACCGTCCTCTATGCCCAATAAGCTCTGTACGACTTTTGCTTTCAAAGTTATGGTCTAAAATTGGGTAAGACCTCAGATTCACTGGACGAAAGGATTTATCAGCTATGGATCCATCGGAAACTGGGCGCTCTTTCATCGTGCAATTGAAACAATGTATTCAGAATTTCAGAACATGATAAAACTGAATACCCAAAAAGTCCAATACCCCTAGCAATCACAGATGTTGTAAACTCAGAAATTTCATTAAAAAAACAAACACGAGGTAGAACAAACAACAGGAAAAGAACACCCAACAATTTTTCTGTAAAACACGACCTAGAGCTTTGCCATTCTTTCTTACAACGCTTTTAACTCTCTATGACCTGTAGACACGTTTGATCTTAGTAGAATATGAATACAATTTATCCAGTTGGCCCAAATTCCACCTTGTGCAGCCTGAGAGCTTGACCATTGCGTGCTTAAATTCTCAAACATTTGTCATAAAATCAAAATATATTGACAGTAGCCTACGAAAGAAACCAAGACAAGAATTCAAAACCTGTGTGTGTAAATCCAAACGAAAGAAACCAAGACAAGAATTCAAAACCTGTGTGTGTAAATCCAAGACTTCCACGATCCACGCAGGTCATGGCGAGGCTTGACGAGCAAATAAAGGTGATAGGCTCGTTTTAGAATTAAAAAATGGAATCCAAGGTCCATTCATTACTTTGGATCGTTGTTAGTGGGATCTTTTTTGCGTGTCAAACGGGACCGTTTCCGCCAAAATCGTGATGAGCTAGAGCAGACCATGATGATTGTGTCACCAGGCATGCCTGGTCCTGTCAAGCCAATGACATGGGCTCTCATGATTTAAGTAACGTATGGGTGCGAAAAATCATATCGAGGGAATAAGACCGAGATTTTCTTAATTATTTTTAATCATATTTATAAACTTAAAAAAGAAAATCAGTTTTCTAAGATGGTGGAAAATTTTATCATAACTTAATTGTTAATCTGTAGTCAGTAACAGGGTAGTCATCATTGGCTATTATCCGTGAATGTAGGTCGATTCATCACCGTTATTCAAGGAAAACCACCTCGGGTGAAATAACGTGGTGAATAAGGGGGGAGACTAAAGAAAAAGAATTTACATAATTATTTATATAGATTTGTCAAGGAAGAAGAAAAATAATTTACATAATTATTTATATAGATTTGTCAAGGAAGTGTAGACAGGATGGTTGGGAGGAATTGTTTGTATTGACCAGGTCCGGGTTCAAATCTCGCTTTGATGACATTTCCTCTTTAAAAACGAATATGATTGTACGCTGACCATACCTTAATTCTTCCTAAATAACAGAATGTTCATTATTCCATGGATGTAATCTTCAAGATGAACCACAATGAAAAATAAAATATTCACATAAATTTTCCAGTTTCATTTTAAATATATTTTATATTATTAATATTATAAAGTGGAATTTGAACATTCTTTTAATATATTTAGCAATGGCTTTAAACAACATACAACATAGATATTCTATTTTGAAATTATTTTTAACATCATAAACATTTTTATATGAATACATTTATTATTTTGAATAAAAACATCATCTATCATCAAAATGTACAACTATGCAATTAAGTAAAGTTATATCTCATAAATAATGTTGAAGCATATAAAACATGCAACGTGCTGGCAAAAAGATTACATGAGGGTGGGTCCCATATTGAACAAACATATAGATCTGATAAGAACATAAGAAAACACCAAAGTGAAGAAAGGAGAAAGCTCCATGGTGGTGGGCATGATGTTATGGTTAGTGTAAAAGTATATGGCTAAATGGCAAGTATGTGACATAAGAGATACGAATCATCTAATAAGATACAAGGAAAACAACAAGGCATGTGGAAATGGTCACCATCCAATGGACTGGGACATTGAAGTGGTCAAAAGAGGTAGCTTTAAGCAAATAATAGAAAAAACTATAATCAATCTATATACCATATATAATGTATTTAATAATATAAAGAGGTTACCTTAACACAATAAATAAGGAAATCCCACCAATCCCATGGTGGGGAAGTATTCTATAAACCTAGCTAATGGGGAAAAGTGACATGAGCATAAAAGTGGGGTATGCTCAACATTCTAAAAGGTAAATGATTCCTTAATGACCAACCAAATATACGCTTTAATGCAAAGTGAAAGCATTCACACAATGGCTCCTTAATATTATCGTTTCTTAATTATCAGAGACGAGTATGGTTGCTTAATTCTTGTTAGGTTAGAATTAGGTTAGGTTTGGTGGCCTTTTAGTTTTTTTTATCTTTTAAATAGGTTAGGTTTAGTAGTTTTTAATTTTATTTTTCAAAAGATTTATTGTTTGTAATTGGGGTAAAGTGATAAGGGGAGTTATTTTTTTATTCTCAAAGGATATGAAATCCATTTTGCATGGGAATTGGTGAAGTCATTGATAATGAAGGAAAATTGTTGAATGTATTCTAAAGATTTTATTTTCTTACTAAGATTATGAGACAAACCTTAATAATAACATGGGACTTATTTTTAATAACCAATGCCTTAAGAATTGAGGGAGGCAATGCCAGACTAATGCTAGCCAAACTTTAATGCACATCCAAAATTTTAGTGAAACATTTTCAACTTGTCCATTTTCACCATGTATATAAACCCAACAACTCCAAAGCATACACAAGGGTGAATAAAGAAGTTACAATGGTTGAAGGCATGTTGAAATAACATGGTAAGAAGGGGACCCCCATTTGACAAGAATAGATTCCATGAATAATCTTTTTTACAAAAACATGAGGAGGGGGGGCACCATAATATGTAACATTGATTTAATGAATTGGGAGGGGCATTGATGGTCACCCCATCTTGCCACCGTTTTCACACATGTAGGTGCACGTGGCTTCCCTCTTCTCCATTTTGAGCTCAAAACCCTATTATTCCTCTTAACCGATGTCAGAGAGGATGACTACCATTCCCATCTCCACCTCCATTCAATAGAGTTTGACGCATATTTTTAGTCGGGTTTATGGGAACCATCTCAAGCTCAAGATGAATTGCTTGTCAATGAAGGTTTATTGTTCATCATTAAGGAATTTAATGGAACATTTCCACTTGTAGTGCCTTGCTTTGTGACCTTTGGTAATTCTCTTGCCCCCCTTACAATGGGCATATTCCTAGTGAAAAGTTGGGTAATGTAGACTAAAACAACAATTGTTGCATAACCAAACTTGCAATGTCAAAGTGTTATGACTTCAAAAGATACACCTACACACAAGATTAAGAAATTAATGGTAGCAAAAACCACTAAAATATTGTAGGAATACACAAAGCAAGGGAGGGGAATGGGCATAAATCAAACTTTATTCAAGCAATAGGGTTGAAATTAGCTTATTACATATGGTCTAGAGGTCTTAATATATCTCAAACATGTATAAGAAAACACATGAATTCTTTGGTTGCAATTCAATCTCTAACTCCTTAATGTCAAACTAGACATAGATCACACAACCTTTAATGAAGGAGCATTGATGATGATGTCGACAGAGTGAAAATTTGCAACTAAAGAATGGTTGATGAACCATGCACAAGAAAATGTTTCCTAGAGAACTGATGGATATAGTAGTTGGAAACCCATGTATTCCGATGGATGGTAAGTTTTTTATATGGACTTCAACAATGTTTATGTTTTGCAGGTACAAGAAGATGAATGTGGATGAAGACAAAAGACCAAAAGACCAAAGATCACAAGAAGACTGAAGATGAAGATGAATATGAGATCGATATGAAGGACCAAGTGAAGAAGAGAAATAAATGGATTACATGTATTCATTAAAGGGGGAGTATGAATGAATGATTCCTACTTGTAATCAGGGATAATGTCTAAATAATATGATGGAATTGTAATGATGTAGACTAATTATAGAAGTCTACATGAGAGTGAGAGATGATGAGAAATGCGAGAAGTTAGGGATGGAGATCTATTGAGAGATTCATGGAGTTATTGTGGAGAGAGTTATAGAGATGGTTTGAACTAACCATCTACTTATGAAATAGTTGTTATGGTTGCCTATAATTATATAAGGGACCATTTGTACACTAAAATGTAACACACGAGAATGTTTTATTAATAGAATTTCCCCTTTGGGGGAATTGGAGAATATATCCTAGTGTCCCTTACTTTGCATAAATTAGTGTATATGCATGTTTATTCCGTTGCGTCTCTGATTTCATCAACCTCTTTCTCTACATATTTTTAGAGGTGAATCCCCATAATGACAAGATTGGAATAATTATAAAATTTCCTCATGTACCTTCATTCTCCAACTTGGAGGTCAATCACCCTTCTTGAGTGCTTCCCCTTCTGCGACAATGCCCCTGCAAACTCCCTTTTGTAGTGTATGGGTGACTTTCCTCTTGATTGTTTCTAATTTTCCCCATTACTAGTTCCACAACATTGTTTTGGGAATTTCACATCCAAGAAAAGAACAATCCCACCCAATCTGTAGCACAAGGTTCCAACAACCACATCTCGCTTCCATAACAAGAGTTCTTGATTCTTTGTATTTCTTAGCATGATTTGGCCATAACACACTAACTCAACTTGGGCTATAGAATTTGGTAGCTATCACATTTAGTCTTCCACAACAACCTAACATTGACCTCCTTATTTTGACCTTCCAAGCAAACTAACTCAGACATTTAAGTAAAAGGAGAAACAATTTATTTTAGGTGATGTCAATTGCTCAAAACTAAGGATGCTAGACTACATTAGACACCCTTGGTTAGAAAATCATAAATATCCCATCGATGTGGGATGAACTATTGACTCTTGGGATGAATAACACCAACGAAGATGCCCTAAATCCTCTTCAGAAATCCATGATGTGTCATGTAGGTTTTGTTCTTCCATTTAACCAAATACTCAGGATAATATTTGATTTGAGTTCTCCTACCAACCCTTTCTACAAGGATCTCTTTGATTGGTTTGTGTAATAACCTCACATTGGATCACATTAATCATAAGCTTAGCCTTATATAATGCTCTCAACAAAGTAGGAAAAACTTGTAAATGTTTTGTTTAAATTTAGAATTGTAATCAAACCCAAGCTCATTTTTCTTTTATAGGTAATATATCCCGAGGGAAACCTCTTGAGAAATTATCCTCATTTCGAGGATGGTACCTAGGGTACACCCTATATTTCCAGGGTGCAAGTTCATGTTAACAAATTATGAATAGATCATATATAACTCATCAACAACCAGATCACTAAGAGCAAACTTGTCACATGATGCGATTTGAACCCAAGTGGGGAGGGTAACAAATTTTCCTCACAACCACTTGAGCTTCACCCAATTGACAATCAAACCCAAGTTCATTTCAAGTAGTTTCTAGAATTCAACTTGAAGAACACAAGTAGGACCTTAAATAAACAAAAGTTATTAATCATGTAATTGTAGTTTCAATTCAAATAGGCAGAATAGGGTAGTTAATATTTCTTTGAGTTTCATTTACTATATCTATACATATCTCAATCATCTATAAAATTTTATGTTCCATCCATTCATCTTATTGCTAATAATTCATAACATGAATGATTATAAAAATTCAATTCAAAATATTAATTTTCCAGTAGTCGAAATTTAGGAAAAAGAACTCAAATTTAACTTACATGTTTCAGCAAATTCGAAGTCCAAGGTTGAATTAGCTACAAGTGGTCTTCTATGGACAACAATGATTGGTAGAGGATAGAAAAATCCCCTCCCAACCAACCTCTCGACTAGAAAGGCTAAGGGCCCTTGAGCCTACCCTCACCAAAATTATACCAACTCCCTTCCTTCACACAGTTTCTCGTCTTAATGTCACAACCAAACTCTACCTTGACCTCTTTGCCTCTTTGAGTGAAGTAGTGACTATACAAACTATGAAAACAATATACAAATAAATAAATTGTCCCTCTTAGCCAAGTAGATATTATTTAACATACTCATAGAACTATTTCTCATTCAACAAACCAAACTCACAAGTCTCAATGAACTAGAATGAACACCCTCCACGCAACCCCCTAAAAAAAAGAAGAAGAAGATCCCCTAATTAGCGCCTTCCATTTTTTATCTTTCCATTTTGTAATTTTCATTATTTATCATTTAATTTTCCCCATGCCAAGTTGCTTACATGCCCTAATCCCTCATGCATGATTAATTAAGTTTAATCCTTTTTCTTTTTCTTATATTATCTTGTATTATTTCAACTTATTATATTTCCATATATATTGATGATGATGGTTAACATCCACTGAGACCAAATTTGGTCAATCAGACCTTAATCTAAGGAATTACTTGGTTTTCTTTAGAGTTTTATTTCTATGCTCGAAATATACATTATATTTACTTATATTATTTACATTTACTCATCTTATTTATATTTACTTAGTTTCCTTCTATATTTTAATGCAAAACACACACACACACACACACACACACACACACACACGAGTGTTTATCAAATAATGTCAAACACTCAATTAGCCAAACCACATCTCGATTAAACCACATAACAATAAGTGAATTGTATTGATCTAGACTATATCTACTCAATTAATCCTAGTCTATGTGCTTTTTAAAATGTAGAATGTTTGTGGAATAATATAATCAAAACACACAAGGCCAACAAATAATAAATCAAGAGTAGCATCATTTTTAGTTGATCTCCATTAAATCTCTCATCATCTACAACCCAATTACCCTCCTCTTAGTGCTTCGCTGATCTATCTAATCTCTCATCATTCATAGCCCCTAGTTATTCCCCTCCCATTGCTTGAATCATATCATTCACAACCCTAGTTATCCTCCTCCTAGTGTTTGAATGATCTATGAAATCTCTTCATTCATAGCCCCTAGTTATCCTCATCCTAGTGCTTGAATGATCTCGCTCACCATGACATGGGTCCCTCCGTTGAGACTAGTATTTATATGTCATGCCTCATGGAATGACGATATAAATCATCACATGGATGATTATAGTAGGCATCGAAAGTCACAACATTTCTCCAAGGATATGCTCGACTTTCGACATTTCGTAAGGCTTTGTAGCCCCGAACATCTGAAAGGCTCTCTGACCATAAGTAATACATATAGGTCTAGCTAGTATACTTTTGGTGAGAGTATTATTTTATCCTTGACATATAATTATAAGTCACGATGAACATTCCCTCATGGTATGGGATCATAAAGTACTCATCGTCACTAAATCTCTAACCTAAATTGTATCAAATTACTCGTGCTTGTAGCACATCCCATAACCATAAACTTATGCCAATATTAGACTTTGCAATCATTCCACAAGTACACATTTCATCCCTTCAATATTAACTTTGCACATCTATTCAATAATTAACATTGCACATTCATTCAATGATACACCTTTTATCTTTTCAGTGTTACACAATTCTTCACATTCCATTTAATCAACATCCCACAATTCATTCGAAACAATCAATTTACTCATTAATCAACATTTAGGTAATATACAACTAATTTGAATTCTTAGATAACCAATTGCATACAAGGCATCATTTAATCACAACATTATCAAAACCATAAAAATGCATTTGAACATACAAAAGTAATTAGGCCTCATCATTAAAAAACATATAGATATAGATATTTGCATATCCAGACAAAACAATAATCATGAAATCATATATCATTAGTGTCTCAGAAGTCATAAGATCTCAACAGATCATCAAAGTAAGATACATATTTGAATGCATATGTACTAATCTAGGCAAAAATAATGGTCATTATAGTTTAACTAGCAGTTGTTCCTTCCACTATACTATTTTTCCTACCTGGTCATCCTTTGTCCCTTTGTGGAATTAATATAGGTATGAAATATTAAATATAGGATAAATATCAAAAGTTTATGATAAATTCAACTTGTATGCATTATTAGGGATATTCCTCAATATCTTACATGGACCAATTTTTTTGTACTCGAGTTCATTGTATGTCCCTCTAGGAAAATTTTCCTTTCTTAGATGTGCTAGTACCATATCCCCTTATTCGAAGAAATTTTGGTCTCCTCGGATCTACCTCTTCTTGTAGATGTGATTATTCTAATGTACCTTTGTTAAAACCCATTTGTGAATTTCCTTCATACTCTTTGAAAACTTTTAGCATCAATGCTCTTTTTATTATATGTTTCTAGAAACTTGACCAAATCAACAACACCCTTTGGAGACCCGCCATAAACTACTTGAAATGGAATTATGTGAATGAATCTATTTACTGAATTATTATAAGTGAATTTAGCTTGAGCTAAAGCCAAATCCCATTGACTCAGTATGTCTCCAACTAAACTTCTCAACAAGTTACCAAGACTTAGGTTAAGCATATCTATTTGAATATTCATCTACAAATGATATTTCAAGCTAAATTGAAATGAGGAACTCATTTACTTCCAAAAGGTTCTCCAAAAAATGTCGGAGAATTCTTGTATCTCTATCCTAAGTGATACGTCTAGGAAACCCATGCARCCTCACAAACTCTTTGAAAAATGACATTGCTACATGAGTAGCATCGATGGTCTTCTTGCATGGTATAGAGTGAAACATTTTATACCAACACCAAATCATTACCTCTATATGTCTTGGGAAGTTCTAAGACAAAATCCATGCTTGTCTTCCCATGGTTTCTTGGGCATCGATAAAGGAGTATATGAACCTATGTTTTGGCTCCTTCCCTTACCCAATTGACAAATTTTGAAACATTCAACAAAATTCTTGACTCATCTACCAATGCCAAGCCAAAAATAAATTTCATCTACCAATGATTTTCCCTTATCCAATCCAAAATTTCCACCTAAAACTCCACTATGTAGCTCTCGAATGTGATAACCTCTCAACAAAACCCATGGTATAGACAATTTTTTATTCTTAAATAAGAATTCCTTGGATATGAAAATCCAAGTATGGTGTTCTATCCATACTCCATGGTGCCTTACAAGACCTCCGTGCCTCTGCAAAAGCAACATCATCTATATACAGCCCCTTCATGTTGTCAAGACTAATGTCAACCTTAATACACATTATGTTCAATAACATCACTCTCCTACTTAACACATATGAAACCTTATTCCATTTTCTAGTTTCATGCTTCAAAAGTGAGATTTGTGAAAAATCTACCCATTTTAAAATCTCTTTGGTTATGATCTGCAATCCATATGTGAAAACACAAAGAAAACTAAAATGTGCAATGAAGAACATAAATTAGATATCCCAGAGTAGAGAAAATAAAATATACACGAAAATGGAGAAGAAGAAATAAAACAAAAAATAACCATCACATTTTCTTGAGTGAGAGAGGAGCGCCTTTTATAAGCAAGGTGATTTTTTTCTTATCATTATTACCTGATTACAATAGAAGTTATAAAAGCTAACTAAATGCTTACAACAATAATTGCTAAAAGTGCACTAAATGCTTGCATCAGAAAGTGTTGAAGCGAACTACTGTCTACAATAGAAATATATGAAACTAATTACAACACTAACTACAATACTAATTAAGGAGCATCCCCTCATCCTGAGTGGCCAAGGAAGTGGGGCGCACTTCCTGGTGACCCAATTCCTCCCCATTTAGATCCAGAAGTGTCCCTACTTCCACCATCAAATGAGTGAAATTTAACTGCAAATGATGTTAGCATTTGAATTGGTACTTGTCCAACAAGAGCCATACATGATCTCCTAATTGAAAGAAAAATGGTGTGCACTTATTATCATGCCTCTATTTCACACGGTCTTGGGATGCTCGTAAGACGACTGCTTCCTGAGTATATCGCTGAGTCAACATATGGATAAATCGCTGAGCTAACTGATGTTCCTGTTAGTGATGTGCCAAGCCAAAAGGAGAAAGGGTATTTGAAGGGAATTCCATCGAATGACCTCCCTGTTTAAGTACCGCCCCACTGGTGAACTGAAATGCATCCTTCTTCATCTCAAAGGGTTGATTCCTTATCCAAAAAACCAAGAACCTATGTAGAGTATAATGCGGGCAAAAGTTGAGCGAAGTGGTGCCCAACATTTTGTAAAAACATATTAAGGTCATGGGAATTAGAGTGCACTATCCATTGTGCCAAAAACTGTACGTGAGATGGATTTGATTGACCCCTTGTTGTCTAGTGTGAGTTCCAAATTCGGAACAAATGTGTGTCCAACATAGTATTTCTTTACCTAAAGTGTATGTGCCCACAATAGCTTGGGGATGTTGCGAATGTGCTGAAGATGTTCTGCCCAAGAATTACTGAAGAACAAGATATCATCAAGATAAATGATCATGCATTTACCCAAATGAATGGATGCATTCATGTGAACTTGAAGGTACCCAATTGTCAAATCTATCTGTGTGAAGGAATAATCCCCTTGTAAGTGGTCCAACAATTCCTCAATCCAGTGTAGGAGGTAGCAAGTTTTAACTTTGGATTTATTAAGGGCACAATAGTGGGTCACTAGGTGCCATTCCAAATCATCCTTGTTTGGTATAACAAAGGCAAGGGACGCACATGGAGACAATGAATGTGGAACATGTCCTAAGTTCAAAAGTTTACCAATTGGATATTCCATCTCAACGACATCTCAGGGAGTGATGTGATAGGATATGGTGTTTGGCAAAGAATCACCAAGAATCAGATCAAGTGTGAGCTCAATAGAGAGAGATGGAGGTAGTTCCATGGGTTGTGTGAATACATCTGCAAATTCTTGGAGTGGGGGATCAACGCAAGAGGTACATGGTTATTCCGGTTGTCTGGTTTAATGGGTCGAACTAAGCACAAAGAGACACATTGGTTTAGATTGGCTTGATTAATGACCACATGGTCAGTAATAGGCTGGGTGGATTTAAGAGAAGAAGAAGTAAGCACATAGGTCCGCCCCTCATGTTTCAAGTGGTATTGATGAGATTTAGCATGATAGATAGTGTGTTAGGCCTATTGGTAGGGAAGGCTAAGTAACAAATTGACACAATCAAGAGGAGAGACATCACACACCATAGTATCTCAGAAAGTGCCAATCGTAAAGGTAACCACACAACATAGAGAAATAGTGAGACAAGGGAATTCCTTTTGTACCCAACTGAGTTGGTATGGGGCCGGGTGTGGATTGGTGGGGAGGTTTAGGCGTGTGACCAAGTTCTGGGAAAAAAGGTTCTTTTGGCTTCCGTTGACCAAGATGAGAGTATCCAACTCATGTGTAATCTAACAATTATGTGTAAACAGAGGTATATTAGATATGTCTATTTCATTAGTGGTCATCAGGATCAGAGAACGGTCTACTTCGGTAGGATTTTTGAGAAAGACTACTTTAAGATGGGAAGGTGAATTTGGCTGAGCGACCTCTGCAAATAGAGTCTGGTTGGTGTGAATGTTCTTAAGTGCCTGACATTCTACAAATGCATGTGAGTTGGTCTTATGAAAGGTACACTAGGGTGCATTTTTGGGTGTGGATGGGGAAGCAAGGGAAACTAGGGAATGCTCAGTATGCAAAGGACTAGTAGTAGAAGGACCATATCAGATTGGGGAAGAGTGGATTTGAGGAACCACTTTACACTCCGTATCCAAGGCCTTAAGAAAGGCCTTGTCCAAGGAAGGAGACTCAAACAAATCGAATTCACGATGAAAAATTGTTAATCAACCAAAATTAAATTTGACAATCAATACCTATTTTGGATATGAAATGTGTAGCTGGATGCACAACTTGCAGAAGACAACTATGTAGATATGTACTGACTGATGGGTGAGTTGTTGGAGCTACAACCATTTGACAAGGAGGTTTTGTCAATATCCTAGGGGATAGAAGAAGGCTCTGAGTGCTTAGAAAAATCCCTCCCATGTCATAATGTGTGGTGTCTGTGTCTTGACTGGATCGCATATGTCCATGAACTAGGAATAATTCTCTAGCTGAGTGTCCCACAATGTCTTCACAATTCCCTCAAGTTGTAGATCGAGGATCTGAAGCTTCATGTCTTTTGTCATCTCAGGACATGTATGAAATTATGTGGAAAGACTGTGAAGCCAAGAGTCGACATTCTCACCATTCATTTGGCCCAACAAATTCGCTAATTGGAAGCACGTATCAAGATGCATGGGTGTTGGAGCTCTACGCTGTTGCAAATGGAGTAGCTCTCAGAGAGCCATCGTTAAATCCTAAATTGGAGTCGTGGAAGTGTATGAAGAATCCTTTATAGATGGAAATCTTCGCGGCGAGATAATTTCAATTAGCATAGATTCCAATCTATCACTGGATGTTATGCTAGGAATCAATGAACTTCTGAGGGCCCTGAGAAGGCACCCGATACCCTGAAGAGGTGTGTGGAGAATGGTGAAAATAAACGTGTTGGAAGCCCTGATGAGGGAAAAATGAAATTCTTGAGAAGGGCATCTGACTTTGAGATTTTTTTTTTTGTTGGATGGCCTCTCTTCTTAATTCCATTGATGAGAAAAAGTTGACTTGGATCCATTCTTTGATACCAATTGATATACAATTCATATATGAAAACACACATAAAACTAAAATGCGCAATGAAGAAAAAAAATTAGATAGCGCAGAGCAAAGAAAATGGAATATACACAAAAATGGAGAAGAAGAATTAGAACAGAAAATAACCATCACATTTTCTTGAGTAAGAGAGGAGTGCCTTTTATAAACAAGGTTAATTTTTCCTTCTCATTATTATATTATTACAATCTAAGTTGCAACAACTAACTAAATGATTACAACAATAATTGCTAAAAGCACTATAAATGATTGCAACGGAAAGTGCTGAAGCGATCTACTGTCTACAATAGAAACATTTGAAACTAACTACAACACTAACTACAATACTAATTAAGGAGAACCCTCTCATTTTGAGTGGCCAAGGAAGTGGCACACACTTCTTGGTGGCCTAGGTTCATATTACCTTGATTTTTTTATGTACTAAAGCATGTTATGATCGATAAACAATACAAATTATCTCGACAACAAATATTGCCTCCATTTCTTGAAATCTTGAACAATTGCATATAACTCTCAGTCATAAACTAAGTCCTCTTTCTTAGCCCGATTCAACTTCTTGCTAAATAATGCTATAATCTTGCCTTCTTGGCTCAACCTTGCTTGCATCACAATCTACTTGAAATACCTTGTCAAAATTAAGAGTTTCAATACCAACTATTTAGTTACCTTCCTCTTCAGGGTCTCAAAAGATTTTGTCACTACTATTATCCATTGAAAATACCCTTCTTCATGCATTCAGTTAGTGGTGCACAAATTGTAGTATCTCAGCTTTAAGCCTTTGGACGTTTTGGTCCTAATTGTTAAAAATTATATCTAATGATAGAGACAAGTTATATAATTGATCCAGTGTGTAAATGATATAAATATGCTAGTACGAATGAACTGCTTGCATCACAATCTACTTGAAACACCTTGTTGAAATTTAAGAGTGTAAATACCAACTATTTAGTCATCTTCCTCTTCAAGGTCTCAAAATATTTTGTCACTACTACTATCCGTTGAAAATCCCCTTCTTCATGCATTGAGTTAGTGGTTCACAAATTGTAGTATCTCAGCTTTAACCCTTTGGATGTTTTGGATATGTTATCCCCATTTTGTGGATAACTAAGGAGATGGTGTCTCGAGGCCCTCAAGTTGCATATATGGAGTGACGAGAGACTACATGATCAACAATACCCTTTGCATAGATGGAAAACCCACTCACCACCACATATGGTTACATGTTTATAGATGGAATCCACCACACCAACTGGCTTCCGGAAGGAAGTGGGCCTTGCTCCATGAGGTACAAGACCTAGTTGGTGGACAATTTTGGGAGAACAAGCCTAGCTTGGGCTTCCATTGGGATACAAGCCCACAACTTGGATGCCAAGGGACCGCATGCCACATGAGAGAGATCAGACTTGGATGACCTTGATGATGACTTGGACGACCTATCCCACCTCTTACTTGCCAAATGATTTGCCCAAGAGGGGAAAAATGTTCCACTTTTGAGCTTGACGTCATGATCTTGGGGTCTAGGGCATGGTGGTGAGGTGACCCTCTTTGACACATGGACGTTTTGGGGAGAATAAGGTCTTCACCATGATATGAGTGCCTAGATGCTTGACACATGGCCTTTGGAGGCCCATCCATGTTTCTCCAACACCAAGGATTTCCTCAAAGTGGAAAAATGTCCCCTAAAGGGGCGACATCCTCCTAAATTCGGGTTTAATTTGTGCAAAAAGTGAAATTTTAAGTGAATTGTTTAATATTACTTTGTTAAGGGGGAAAGATTAGGGTTGTTGACCCCTAATCTTGTGTTTTACTCTTTAATTTGTGGACAAATGATGTTAGCTACTTTTAGTATAAATATAGATCATAAGATCTCATTTTAAATCATAACTCTCCCTCTTGTGACACACTTGGTCTGAAATTTTCATCCCTCTTGGATCTTTTCATATCTTGTGCACTTGTTTATGGATATCTATTGGTGAATGGTTGATGGAAGTCTAGCACTAGCCTTGGATGATTCTTTTCTATCTCTTATGGTGGATTATCGTAGCATTTCTCTTCATCTTGGTATGGTTTTTACTCTCTTGCTATCATTTTCTTCAAGTCAAGTATTGTTGTGCTAGGAGCTAGGTGGGAAGTTTAAGGGCATACACCCCCACCATAATCTTCACCATTTTATTTTCTTCATCTCATTGATTTTGTAAGGGTTTGCTAAGAGAAGTATAAGGGTATACACCCTATTAGTCTAAACCCTAGCCTAGAGAAACTTTTCTTGGGAAGTAAAAGGGATTACACCCCCAAGGAGGTAGCTTCTCTAAGCTCCTTTTGACTCCATTAACCCAATAGTAAAGGCACTAGTCATATTTTTCTTGCATTGGAGATATAAAATCATTGCCTTGGGAAACGTAATTTTTGACCTTTTGAAAGTTCTCTTGCTTGAAGTTGATTTGCCTCATTGAGAGGAGCCTTCCCCTACTAGGGCGTTCCCTCTCTCCCAATACTCTAATTTATGTTATAAAATTTAACCTACATCCATTAGGGATGCATAACCCTAGCTATTAACACTCTCATAACTCGTAAACTAACCCTAGACTAGCTCTCTAACTTTGCTCATTTACTCTACTAACTAGGACGCATCTTTTGGGCTAGTTCTTGGAAAATTTTCATGGTTGATTTTGCTGTTTCATGCCATAGAATGCTACATCCATAAGGCTGCAATTTTCTGAAGAAAACACATGTTTACAACAGCCATCTTATCTAGCTTCTTAAGTGCCATTTTTCAGCCTATATTCTTTTGCTAAGTTTGATGTTGATTTACGTAACTAGTCTAGATATGTATGTGATGATTTTAGGTGTTTTATTTGCTGATATAAACTGATATCTACTGCTGCATATTAGGGGCATAAAGCTTAACTTTCTGATCCAACTAGCATCTATCATTGCAAAGTGTATTTTCATGTGTCTCGGGCAGGTACAATCATTCGAAGAAGTATGATACACGTGGGGCAACGATTACTTGACTTGCAAGGCATCTCTTCCTACCTTTTATTCCACTTAGACTTGACCTCTAGGGGCTTCAATTACACTTCCCTCCATATCCATCTCAATCCCCCTAGGGTCACCGAGATCGCCTCCCTAGAGTGACCTAGTCTCCCTTGAAGTGTGGGACCTACATCGAGGTGACATTGAGTTTAGGATTCCCAAGTTGTAGCATTTGCCTTGTGGTTGGCTCAGGATTTGACCAAACTACAAATTGCACTATAAATTTTTGGCGCCGTTGCCGTGGAATATTTTGAATCTTCTTCGTACCCTAACGACACTTTGGTAAGCTATCCCAAATCCTTTTCCTTATCTTACCTATCGACTCCACCCGAGGAACGTTCCCTTTCCACCTTTCTTGATGAGTTCATTTTGAAACTCATCTGGCAACTCCACCTTCCCAGAACCCTTCTTTCCCAAAACCTTTTCCCCCTGGGAGGTTCAATCCTTCTAAGGTTTACCAAAGAACACCTCCTCTCAAGTCTCCCGTTGCTAAAACCCTTTTCCATAAATCCCTTCCCCTTGATCCAATGGCTCGCCCTTGGGAAAGAGACCTCTACAAACCCCTTAACATGGACAATATGTAAGGTTACCCTAACCAGATGCCGACAGATGTAAACAAGTGGTTTCCAAAGTTCCCAGGAAACAATGTGATAACTACCGAAGACCACATTTATTTCATGGGCTGGGATATGGACAATCCAGGTATTGATCACGAAGATGTGGCCATGAGATTATTTGTTTCATCATTGAATGAAGAAGCTCTTGATTGGTTCATATGACTCCCTGATAATCATATCACGACCTATGATGATTTTTCCGCCTTATTTAAAAGAAGATGGTTGAGAAAATCATATGGTGGGACACTTGGAACTCAATTCAATCAAGTAAAGAAAAAGGAGAATGAAATGGTAAAGGAATTCATTTCGATGTTTGACAGGTTGTACAATAAAATTCCAACAGATTACTGTCCTACAACATCATTAGTTCGTCTATTTTACATGAATTCCTTTGAAGGGAAGTTCCGATACATTATTAAATATTAAAATCCCACATCATTGGCAGAGGATAAAGAATTAAGTGTCGACATTGAAGATAATCTACTTGATTAAAAAATAGAACCTTTTCAGTACCCTCGCAGCAAGACAAAATCAAGGACGAAGGTTTCCAACAACAATGCTCTTGATCTGATTGCTCTCTTGACTCAGAAGATAGACCAGATGAATACTCAGTTTGTCTAGGTGAAGGATCAACTTATGAACTGTATGACTACAGTGGAAAGAAATCAATATGCTCCTAGACCTCAACTTTCCAGACAGTAGAGAGATGCCACCAGTTGGAAACCAAGACCTCAATAAAAGGCAAAGGCCCAAGATTTGAAAACTTTTGGAATAGTTGATATAGAAGCATGGTGTTTCCCATGCCAAGAAACCCACAGGGACGATGAATGCCCTTGACAAGATGAAGATTATCCCGACGATATAAAATTCATGATTTGCAATCTCAACGCTGAACAAGTTAATCAAGAACAGATCAATGAAGCCAAAAGAATAGGAGAAAGAGAGGGGAGAATACGAACCTTAAATAAACTAACATATGATCAGAAGAAGGAATTAAGGAGGAGGGAAATTCTAACCTACATAAGAAAAAATTCTTCAGCTTCTCAATTACAACCTGATACTCTTCTTCCAACAACAAAAAAGGTGGCTCCACCACCTCCACCACTAGTATGTGAGTTTCTTCCTAAACCAAATCCTATAGATGACATTTAGTTGAATATATATGTTGCAAACATGTTTGGAAAATTGAATATGATGGTCCCAGTGACATAGATGTGTAAGATCCCTTCCGTAAATAGGGAAGTTTTGAGGATATTACAGGTGCCATCTGAGAAAGAGGATCCTCCTATCATCTTAAACACTATTTATCTTGATCAGCCAAAAGAAAAGAAACCTCCCTTATATCTCTCATTAGGCATGAATGGCCTCCACTTGAACAAATGCATGCTTGATTCGCGGGCCTCAACAAATGTCACATCATTGAAGGTGATGAAACAACTTGGTTTGAAGAAAACCCGACCTTATGGAAATTTTTGTGGTATTAATTCAAGAAGGGTTAAGGTCTTGGGAGTATGTGAAGACGTTGAGGTACTTCTGATAGATTTTCCACATATCAATGTCCTCGAGGACATATTGGTGATCGATGTCCCATATGCTTGGGGGATGCTCTTGTCGAGGACCTGGTCCTCATCCCTTTGAGGTTTCCTTAGTATGAACCTTACATCCTCAACCCTTAGAGGTTTTATTAGTATGAACCTTACAAATGCATATATTCCTACGGGGAGATGGAACATATGAGATCTTACATAATAGAGAAAATAAATATACACATGTGATGAATTTCCAGAGGCCCCAACTATGTTAGCGAACACTACCATGATATGCCTCCACAAATTATTGAGTATCATCCATCAAAGCTATCTTTTGCACCTCTTCGCCACCCTATGAGAAAAACAGGGTGCTTTGTAAGCTCTCGCTTTGGTTCCGGCCGAAAGCATATAACTATGAGAAAAGAGTTAGAGAAAGAAAAGCAAAACCACAATTAAGAATTAAACTAAGAGATGCAATAAAAACCAAATTCATGAGCATAGGACATAGAAACAAAAGAACCATAAAACCCATGTCACCAATGTTTGAGGCTGATCTATTAGTGAAAATAAAGCACTAAGAAGGAAGTGGACTATGAGTCCCTTCTTCCTCCAAGGAAGGCTCTTGAACCCTCACTAACCAGTTTCTTACAACAAAGAAAATGGAAAAATGGTGATGAAAGAACTTTTTACAAATCCACTCAAAGGTGAGGTGGATTGTCCAAATGGAATGGTGCTAATATGCTCTTGACAAGGGATGGAGTCCCAAAACAATAGAGGCAACATAACATTACTTTGAATTCTTTGAAAAAATGAGGTGGTATCTACGTATTTTTTATAGCATTCATTTGGGTTATTGTTTAACCGCTTTGTAGTGTGAAAAGAGACAAATTATGACATTCCTAGGTCTTTGACCAGCCATCTAGTTGAATCCAGTCTAGATTTGAGTGTAAAATTGGCTTGGGAGTTGAACCGTAAGTGGGTGGGAGGTCGACCATTCTCATAAATGCGTCGTTTCTCGGGTGCACGGCTTTTTACGACAACAGTAGCGTATCGTGTGCATGTGTGTGATTTTTGCGTTCCTTTTCCGCGCATGTGCGCGTGCGCCAAATGTCTGCATAACGTTCTTCAATCTTTCACTACTTTGTATAGTTTTGACCTTTTGAATGCTATGGTATTAATTCGTGTCCATGGATGACTTCATCACTATTTGACGACGCTGAATTCTTGTAACAATTTGCGCATCGAATTTCGCTGGATAATAGATGTCACCGATGGATGTGTTAGGTTAGGAGAATACGTATAGCATAAATCCATCAATGTTTCTTCTATCGAGAATGTTGCTGTAAGACAGAGCAATATAGATCGCTCGGAGTGATCCGGCTGGAGAAGGAACTCTGGGAGGGACCCGAATCTTCCATGAGGTATAAAATAAAATATGTGTATAAATGAGGCATGCATGCCCCATGCTCATTTTATGTAACTATGACAAAAGATGACTAAAGTGTTGGTGTAGAAAACTACAGTTCCCTCGGGGGGCAGTTGTGATAAAGGCTAAAGACAATTCTACAAATGAACATACTCATAGTAGGTAGTGATCACGGGTATCAAGTAGCAGCCGATGCATGGCTTTGATAGCCAAGTTCGAGAGGTCTTCGGCAACCGAAAAGAACTAACTCTAATAGTCGCAGCATCCACCGTAACATGAGAAAGTGTTACGCTTAATGTTATGGGGTCAACGACAAATCGTGGAGAAATGATACCACCCTATCGCCCCGAGACGCTTCATTGAGTGGATAATGAATCAAGATACCGTCATTCTTCCGAAAAACTCGTATCGATGTCGACAAAAAGGGGACGCGGCTCCTAGACAAGCAAAATGGTTTCGAAATGTACCAGGGTGAGGTTAGGTAGTGGAGGAGGTACATGGACAATGTCAAGATGTGAGAAGACTCAAGATCCGCCTTTGGTTGGAGGATGCAAGGAGAGAAAAAGTGGTCAGTAACCACTAACGGAAATGAGTGCGTCGTGGGACGACAAGACCGGGATAAGTTGTGCCGAGAAGGGACAAGGTGAACAAATTCGAGGGTAGAGGTAAGTGACCTACAGAGTACTCTGAAGATATGGACGCAGCTTCTGCTAAGGGAGATGATAAGTAGTGCTCCAACCAAGGGTGACATGGGCTGCTACTGGCCAAAAGAGGGAAGCAGTTGCCAGCAGACGACACAAAAAGGGTAATAACGATCAATATAAAGGCATTTTGTACAATAAATAAACTAACAATTGGGGAGAAAATGTAAATACGTAAATGAGCGTCTCTAATGATATGGGTGCCCCATGGTGGGCATAATTCTCTTGAAAAACCGATGAAGGGTGGGGCCCCTATCAGAGCGTTCCAGATGAGGTAGGTGAAATGAATGTAGGTTTGCAGATGGGAAAACTGGATTGTGGATGAAATGGAGGGTCTATGATAATCGCGGAGGTGCAATAAAAATAGAACCTTGAAGAGATAATCTAGAGTCCATGTGGAAAGCTAGCAAAATGAGGAGTGAGTATGTGGTTGATTCACTATTACGATGAAAGACTATCTAGACTCCCATCCCTAAAGTTGGTCTTGAAACAAATACGAGTGTGCGTCAAAGGTGCTAGGAATGGGACAACCCATGTGGGTAAGAATGCTACCCGGTAACAAGATCAAGATGCAAATGGAGGTGTGGGTACCGCAGAGTCGGAATAGGGATCCTGTGAGGAAAAATATTAGAGGTGTGGACTGAAATGGGCGCGATAACACGAAAGACTACATGGCGTTGTCGAGTATATACCCGGTTGGCTATGCCGAATGTGCATGATGACTGGCACCAAGACATATGAAAACCAAATACCCCAAAGTGAACAATATTTGAAGAGAATCAAACATATAATCATTTATTTGATTATTTTGAACATGAGCATGCATAACGGGGTATGGAAAAATGGCTACTTGGGGGCTAAGGATGAAAAATGTTTTGGGGACTGTCTTGATGTAGAGTACGGGGTGTTGATCTCGTGGCTGGAGACGGTTTGAAAGATGGACGTCGTGGGCTCCTGGAATGAGGAGTGGAAGTTTGGAAAAAAGGCCCATATATAGTCAGAGGGCCTACATTGCCACCCCATTTGTACCTCACCGCAATAGCACCGGATGAGCATTTTCGAGGAGATTTGAGATTGGGGAGGACGCAGGCATCCGGGATCGGGCGCATTAGCGAGCTTCACGCTAGTGGTCCGATAACCTCAGACAGAAATAGGGATTTCATTTTGCGGTATCGCACGGTCAGACATAGATATTTAGATATAATCTCCACATGACCGTATGCATCAGGCGCACATGTGCACCGGCCCAATCGGATACACGCGATGGGAGCATGGTAGAGGGATTTAAGGCTGCCTATGGCCATCGCCTATATTGAAATCACCGCCGCCATTGCCAGCGCTGGCTCAGAGCTGAACATGCGCCAGACCGCGGCGCTTCCGTGGCGAGGAAACAGCGCTTACGATGTGAGAAAAATAGGCGTGCATTGATGTCAACTGCAGTGAATAGGCGCCCACATATGCACAATTGCAGTGAGCAGCACACATGTATGCCACCATGGGTAATGTAAAATCACTTCAGGAGGCAAGGTTGATGCGTATAAAACGCAGTCTTTGATGTTGCTGATGGCTCTTTGAGCCGATATGACTCTCGTTGTACGTGTGACCTGCCAGACGATGCCGGGTTGGCGCAGAGCCAGGACCGTCTCACCGCTAGATGCCGCGGGCCATTGAGGGGTCAGTGCGCGGCGCACTTTGGCGTACCAGGGTCGTCGAGTGCCCGTTGATGGTTGTGCGGCCAGAGAGCCTCCTACAAATTCCATCCATATGTGGAGTCCGGAGTCGCGACCGGCTTCCTCGCAAGGAGGAGCAGATCCTTTCACTTCTATGGAGGACGATATGTTCTTGATCGGGTTTCTGGAACGCCTCTACCGACAGAGTCGGTGCTGCCTAGGGATACGCAGCTCGCGACTATTGGCTGAAGATATTGTTCGGGACAAAACTTTATGTCCGGGACGGTTTTGAGCATTGCGTCTATAGATTCACTAGCGCATCGTTGTATAGCAGAGATGACTGTGCGGGTATATGGGTCAATAGCTAATCAACGGACGTTGGTGGCCAACTCGCGTCGAGAGAGTGTTACCGCGAAGCTTTGGTTGGGGGCTTACATTGCATGTGAGGATGGTGGGGCATTTGGACCACTATCAGTCCATAGATACTGGAGTTTTCCTTCGAAATCCATCCTAGTGACCGGTTTCTAGAGAGGCGTCGATACAGTCTTTGCGGGATTCTATTGCGCTACCGGGCACAAGAGCTGCGGTTTAGGCGGTGGTCGACTGTGTTGCTCGCCATGGTGGTGGTGAAGGTGGCCAATTCTTTTCTACAGAGGCGGCGCAGGTATTGCGGCAGATGTCGCAGGTGATACTACGCTACCCCTATCCCGGGGTTGACTTCCGATGATCCGATGATGGCGCTACCTCCGTGGGAGGTTTTTGATCATCGAGGTATGTTTGGTGTTTATGTATTGTTCAGATGAACTCTACAGCGCCAGGTGGAGTTGCGTAGAGCCATCGAATTGGCCGGAGTTGGAGAGACTACCATGGGGAGAGAGACGCCGGCGTGAAGATGCCAGCGTGAGGATGCCACGGTGCAACCATCTAATCCAGAGAGGGCAGCGAGGAGACACCAGTTTGATAACCCTGGTGTTGGGCCATCACATACTCCGCGTAGCCCCAGCCGAGTGGGAATTTGAGGACATCTTCCATTATCCGGAGATTATGTTACGTGACGGCCCCGAGGGCATGCGGTGGTCTGCATCCGTGATGAGTTTCCGGAGCGCGGTTCCGCCATGGCGAAATTTTCATAGTACGGACGAGTAGTAGTGGTCATCGCTATGACGTAGCTGACGACCGCCGCTGTGGCGCGTGAGGGGCCTTAGTGGACCACCACCGTCCGAGTGTGGTGGTACCAATCGCCCGAGGGAGGGTAGGTGGTGGCTTTTAGAGTAACCGCCAGTGGTGCTTTACGTATTTGATGCATGTATATATTTTGTATATAGGTTGGTGAGCCCATTTTGTAGCGAGGTGTCGCATTGGCCCCTGCAGATACCTATATTTTTGTATGTAAACATGCGGATATAATCGTGGACCCATATATATACATGAGTATACTTTTGAGATCTATGTGGTGTTTACATGTTTTGGTTACCTGATTTGATGATGTCTATTCTATGTATATGCCGCGGTCGATTGTGATATGCTTATGTAATGTGTAGAGGTAGCTTGATGGATATATGCCAGCCTAACACAATATTAGCTAGGTTCACCGCTATTGATTCAATTCCTTGGGAATATGTGTAAATGTAATGGAATCAAAATGTCAAGATAAAAGCCTAACCCGCAGGTATTTGCTAAAGAGGCAAGGATCACTTCACGCTTATCATTGTTGAGTCGAGTACCACTAGTTGAGAGTCTTATAGCACGCCAAGGTGACTTAATATGATGATGCCGAAAGCATCGCTGTGGAGGCCAATGACGCAGCGTGTATCTTGCCTTGGTTGTTGGTTGTCAATCTCCAAACATATGCCGCCAATGGAGCATTTTACGCAAGTGCGTAGAGAGCCCAAGTCAGCCGTTTAAATTTGGTATCCAACTACCGGCAACTGCTTCACAGAACCGATGTATAGCCCGTGAAGTAGCTATGTCAATAGCACAAAATGATAGTTTAGACTTAGGAGGAGAAAAAGATTAAAGACACTAGAAAAAGAAATAACCTAAAGCAGAATGACCACGCTTAAGCTGCAAAATTTCTTTAAGTATAACCCGCTGATCTGGTTCCTTGAGAGAGAGGCCTCCGGGAGGCTAGAATATATGCACCTTTGGTGAGGCCTTTTTGAATGATGTATGGGCCATGCCGAGCGACTAAATTTCCACGGCTAAAGCGGTATCATGAGAGTGATATCGTATTAAGACGGTCGCCTTTCAAGGAATGATTTAAGGTTGACATGGCAATCAAAGGAAGCCTTGGATCATATTTTAGCTACCTCGTTGTTCTGAAATGAAGATCGACAGTCTTCATAAATTGATTCTAAGGTCATCAGGTGTTGCTCCATTGGAGTAGTTCCAGGCAATATCTCTATGGTAGTGCGTAACGTGGGAATTTCACACTCAATGGGAGAGTGGCCTCAACCCCATGGACTAAAATGAAATTGTGTGAAACCAGTAGCTATTTTCACAAATATTCGTGTGATAAGCCCATAGTACGAAAAATAACATATGATGCCAATTGGTTTTTATGTTTATTAACCGGTATACCGTAACACGGTCTTGAGGACTTTGTTAATTGCCTCAACCTATCCATTAGACTGAGTGTAATATGGTGAAGAAAACTCATCAGAGAAGCCTAATCAGATGAGAGTCTGACGGAAGATCCGTTCTCGGCGTTTCATGGTTGGAAACGAAGTTGAGGGGTACTCCAAAGCCGGATGGCGACTGGTTAAAGAAAAATGCATTGCAAGCACAAGAAGCAGTTATTGAAAGTGGGCATAGCTTCGCCCATTTGGTAAAGTAGTCCACGCATGAAAACGATGCATTTGTGAACATTATCGAGGAGGATTAAGTCATAAGTTGATGCCCCATTTACAAAAAAGTACGCATGCGAATACGGTGGGTGAAGAAGAGAGGGAGCTCTGCCTTTGTTGGCGTAAAGTCGACATTGTGCACATCGCTTCAACCAAGATGAATGCAATCATGAAATAAGGTAAGACAAAAGTAACCGGCTCGAATAATATTTTTAGCAATGGATATACCCGAAATATGGCCCCACAAAGCCGGGCCAGGGTGCCGCTTAAGACTCTATCGGCTCGGCTTTGTCAATTGTCAGGCATCGACGAAGAATGGCGTCAATGCTCGCCGGTATAGGACATCTCCGATGAGGAGGTAGCGGCCCGGATGGAAAATAATTTACCCATCATCTCGTGAAAGGTGGTTACTGGACTTTTGAGTTCGGAGGTAGACGGGAAGGTCGCCGCATTCGCGACTGACCAAAGTGATGTAAAAGAGATGTTCTTCGAGAAGCTCCGCGTTTAATTTCAAACGCGGTACCGAGGGGAGGGTCGACAAGTTCGGGCGCAGAACAAAGGCGCCCTTCTTTACTCTTTAGGTGTTCAACTCGGCGGTCGCATTCCCGGCGATAACGCATCCATCGAGCAAATTTTCCGCCCATTAATCCTGTCGTAATTTAATCGAAAGGGCACGTGATATAGGGCTGGAATCAGCGACGACCGGTGCTGGGCAAATGTAACGGCGCAGCTGGATCATGGCGGACAATCGCGAAGAGCAAGTTTTCCTTCGTGGTTTATATTTCAAGGGTGGCCTCGAGAGGTTCTTACTAACGTAATAAAAGACGTGTTCACGATTGTCATCCACGAGCTGGACGAGGACGCCGACAACTGGCAAAATACCATACGAGAGGATATAGTCGCTGGCCATAGCCGCACCATCAAAGCAAGTGCAATGAAAGCGCCAGCTTTTAAGATCGCCAAATGACCATAGCATGGTCGCCCCACCAAATGTGGGATGTCGACGTAGTAAGCTTAAGGAAACCGTGGTGCACCTTACATGCATCCGGGACAGTGCCGCCTAAGAAAGTTAGCTTTTCCCCGTAGGCTCTGAAGTTGCCTTTAAATTCGGGAGGTGGAATTTCGTGATAGCCCTCGACTTTGAGGGGGTCCACTGTAATACCACTTTGGGAAACAAAAAAAACCGAGGAGGCGCCCTGCGATGACACATAACACACACTTGAGAGGATTTGGGCAAGGATGTTGTACTGTTGACACCGCTGAAAGATGATTCGCAAATCATCGAGATGCTAGGTGCGCTTCTTAGATCGAGCTGCGAGGTCATCCAGAAAAGGGATGATTGCAGCCGATCATGAAAGATGTATGTCACAGCCCACTGGAAAGTTGTGCGTGCATTCTTTAAGACGAAGTTGGCATGACATGATATACGCGCGGCCCACCGGTAGTGGAACGCAATTTTATATTGGATCGGCGGGTGAATTTAATCGGATGAGAACCGAGAATCCGCCCGAATAAAGGAGAGAGCCTCGTATTCCGCGCAACCATCGATAATTTGATCGATAAAAAGGCATTGAAAGTTGTATCTGGGACATGCATGATTGAGATCGCAGTACTCGCAAAATGCGATAGTGCCCTCGCTTTTTGTTAATGGGTACGGTTGGAAACCCAAGCGAGGTATAGGTGATGGGTAATGAACCAGCCAGAATCCTAATACCTCGGCTTGATAGCCGCTGATTTGGATGGATGAAGGGGGTGTTACTTTTGGCGGATAGGGGAAACGTCAAGCCAAGTGTCAATGCAATGTTCAAAAAATGGTTGGGTCTAACCCAGGTATTTCTGTGTAAGATAAGGAAAACACATCTCGATATTATTGGAAGAGGGAATTATATGCTATGATTTCTTCAAGAGAGCATGCAGTGCCAATGGTGATTTCTTCGACGATGCCATTTTAATGGAAATGCTCCGATTTTAATGGTGGGGGAAATGTTACATTGCCTTCTTCAAAAGCATCAAAGGCAGGAATGGGATTTTTGAACCAAACAAAATTCCCGATGGGATAAAACTTGGTTTCGACCGCCGTAAATGGGGTTTTGGTTAGGAGGCATTAAGGCTTCCCCTGCGGAGAGAAGAGGCGCCGAATGGTGTAGCATCCCGTGGAGAGTCCGAAAGGTTTCAACCCTTCGGCATTTCTTCGCTGTAATTGGAAGCATGTGAATCACAAGGGGTCGCGAGGAGTGGATCTGCGACAATGGTCGCGTGGTTTCGGTGAAGAAGAAGAGGGAACATTGTTAGGAGATGGTGAGGGTTCATTTGACATAAACCATATATTGAAGCATTGAGGGGTACCCATGGTGGTAGGATGAAGAGTCTCCGGTGAGGGAATGAGCGTGAGAGCTATGGGTTACGGGGTAAGTCCTCGGATACGCCATCTAAGAACCATGGAGGGCGCTTTGGAGTGCCTCTCGTTCTGGGAGAAATGATTACGAATATCCCTCTGCTGACGAGGGTGATGCCACTATCACCGCTGGTAGGTGAAGCTGTGTGGTCAATTGACGTTGCCCGTATTCAAGGATCATAGGACACCGGTATGTAAATGAGCTACCGAATCGCAGAGAGAGCAAGGATGTCTCATGCATTCATCGGGATCGGGCGGTGACATAGCGATGTCGATATTTTGTTGAGGGAGGACGAAGTGTGACCGTTGTTCGAAGCCTTCAGCAGCGCATCGCGGCTAATACGTCTACCGAAAACATGGCGCTATCGGGCAATGGTGGAAAATGGCCATATTCGGAAATACATTGCACAAAGATTTGGTTTTCAACCCTTTAGTACTGGAAGGAGGGGTGGTAGTGGTGGGACTAGCGGTAGTGGCGGGTGTTGTGGGAGATTGATTGAGTGGAATCAAATTCAGAAATTCCGGTAGTAGCCATGGATAGTTTTGTTTGCGGCCCTTTCCTGCTAGTGCGCCAGGTGGGATGCATGGAGGAAGTGGGAGCAAAGGTTCTTCTCCTACCATGGTGTGAGGGTTGGTGGGTGGGGGTGTGTTTGGAGTAAGAATGGGAATCATCATGGGGATTCCTTCTTCTGGGGAAGGGATGGTCGAGGGACCATCTCCGATGGGTGTAAATACCAAACTAGGATTGCTAACACCATATTAGGTAGTGTGAGAGTTGCGGCTACCTGGAAATATTCTATATCGGGTGGAGGGTAAAGGAAGGGAATTTGAGGGATGGCTTGGGGAACTGTCTCCAAACTAGACTATGTCCTAGGGAGAGGTAACGTGGATTCAGTGGGTCATCGTAGCGTCCGTGAGTAATTTGAGGGAGGGTCTCACACGCAGGGACGCCGTATGATAGAAGTCTCCTGAGGAGGAATGGCATCCTCCGTGGTGAGTTCGCGACGATACGACACACAATTTGATTGGAAGGTAGAGGGAGGCTCCACGATATGTTCCTAATAAGGATGGATTCTAAAATCCCGTGACCCATCTCGACGAAGGGATATGCGTCAGCGGCTTCGTGATGAGGAGGAAGAATGTTATCACGTTAAGCAGGCTTGTGGGCTCATAATGTGAGACTTGGTCAGCCGAAAATAATTCCCCACAGAGGGAACATCATTGTTCGAAACATAGAAGAGGTGATCGCCTTCATAGCATACATGTAGCTACTTACAAATAAGATATTGTAATCAAGATGGGCTGCTGATAACTCTCTGGATATCGATGAGAATAGTCTCTTGCCCCTCGAAATCAATGGTGACATTTTGAAAGAGCCCTTCAGAGAGGATGGTCATTCATCATAAGCCCGTAATGTGATGGAAGAGGGTATGAGTTCCGGAGAACCAATTTTCTACCGCTTTGGACATAATGGCTGTAGATGCACCTTCATCGATGATACACCGAAGAACCGCGGATGTTCTGTATTTTTACTGGCATTTGAAAAGCGATCAAGGCGAAAAGACGGTATCTCCAATCGGCCAAGATCAAAGGTAATGAGTTAGGTATCTCGCCCTGACTGCCCCTAAGCGAGGAAAGCAGCGATTTCACCGAGTAGGGACAAGTCCGAGGACTTCCACTGACATGGTAGCCTGGGATTGTGCTAAGCCATCTACCAAACTATAGTTATGAGCCTAGCCCATGGTTCTGGACATTCCCTCACAATGGGATGCGAGGGATGCTAAGCGGTGGTTCCACGGAAGGGCGAGGGATGACCAATGGGGGTCCCATCGGTGCAATTTTTTGTCTCTGGAGGGATGGGGAGGAAATGGGCACGATAACGACGAACACTATGTGTTTGCAAAGGATTTATTCCTCAATTTTGTGAGGAGAATTCAGCGACCGGCCGGATTATCGTTGAGATATTGCCCCACCAGGTATGCTATGTATCCCACAGGCTTATCACACCTGATGTGGGAATAGGATTTTGCAAAGACGACGCGAGGGGGTTGTTGCAACGATACGTGGTGCCCGGCCGAGGCGTGTGGAAAGTGAGAATGGGAAGACTCCTAATATTTCATCCGCTTAAAGTCAACAATTTGGGGCAATGATGAGTGTAATGGCTAAATCACCACAAAGGGAACAAAGGAAGATGGTTTTAACATTATTTCCCTACGCTTATTATTGTTTCTCCCTTTGGGGGTTTTGGTCTCTGGTTCCGGGTTGCCCCGCTACCGGTACGGTAGCTGACCGCCTTGGCCCTGGCTGTTGTTATTCTTTGTCTCATTCTTCTTTGGAATTGTTCATGGATGGGTTGGATTATCAGATTTAATGTTCAAAACTTGGTACATGTCGCCAGAGGGTTGAACAGTACCCACCCCTCGCATGAGGATGTGGGGAGCCATGGGTCATGGATACCAGGAACGGGAAGTATGGTTTTTGTGGTGGTACCGATCCATATGTACATAGGAAGGTGTAGTGATTTCACTAGATTGTGTTTCCATGTTGAGGGAGTACCACCATGGAATAGGTGGATGTATGTAGGTGCACATCGCGGGTCCACCTGGACATGGGTGGAGGTGGCAACAAAAAGGAAAAGGCCATTTTATTAAGGGAGTGGGGGAAGGCGGTTCTCGCATGCCAGGTGGGTATTGGGAGGTGTTCCACATCTTGGTGGTTGGGTTGTGGGACCGTGGTGCGCAGGAAAATTCAATCACCGTTCACTGAAAGTGAGACATCCTGTGGTTTGTCTCTGGGCCAATGGCAATGTGTTTTGAAGATCAAGAAGTATAAAGGTATAAGTACCGACCGCGCGACGAGGTCAGCACCGCTAGTCTGCTACTATTTCCTCTTCTCGACCGAGGGAAGGTGGGTTTTCACATCCTTACCGAGAGAGACAAGTGATCTAAGAAACTGTACCGAGATTAATCGCTGTTTGGTGAGCTGCTTTGGTAATAAACTACATCACCACGCCCACTCGGGTGGAATGTGGTTAACGGCGTGTGGTTGAGGTTTGTTTGAAATTAGAAAGTAGTTCAACACCATTGTCATTGTGGATTGGTAATTAGAAGAAGGCCAAAAATGCTTTGTCCAATGACTAAAAAGTTGGCGCGGGGACCGATTTTTCTTCGCCGACATACCACGAACATGTACGTTGAGGCGCTGGAAATAATCGTAGTCCGGGATGGAATTGTCCGCTAATGTCGTTGGAGGAGCACCATGGGTGAAAGGTCATGATATGGTTGGCGTGGTCATCAGCTTTCTTCAAACTTGTATGTCCTCAAGGTAGTTTTGGTCAGCATTGCGTGCCAAGGGATCATGAAATATAGGATCATTGGTGAGTTTGTGAGATTCGATGTTGAGAGAGGCCAACATGGCATCCGCAGTGGGGGAGGATTAGTTCGCCATGGTGTGTTGTGAACCCGACCCCTTATGGGGACTAGGTGGGTTGGTATTGTCACCAGAGGAAGTAGGTCCCCCGCTTTCGTGCAAAGCAGAGCGAGTGAATGGATGACCTTGTAGAGGGACCGTATGCAATGTAGAAACCAAGAAAAGCCGATCTCGCACATGCACTACGCGAGGTGAAGGAGGTGCCAATGAGTGGGTAAGACCAGACACACCCCCTAAGACAAGAGGGAGGTTTAGAAAGCGTCATGAACGACAGGGGTTATGTGGTTCCCCATGATGTCAATTAGTTGTGGTAGATCAAAAAGAATGGTGAGAGTAATATAGAAACAAGAGCTTATGCGTTGAATGTTACACAATATATATAACCAAAATCAAACCGTAAATCGATGTGCATCATGCTACAAAATGAAAAGCAAGAAGTATATGTGGGAAGTAGGTTTCAACTGGGAATCAAAGAAAATAAATGCTCGTTTCCTAAAATATGTAACATCCTTCTTCTCAAATAGCGTTGGACCTTCCAATAGTACTTAATAGTGGGGTCTAAAGTCACCGAAAGAGAAGCTAGAAGTAGAAGGATGAAATAATTGGTTATAATGAGGGGTAAGGCGTGCCATCCCCGGAAGAGTCGGGTGATATTCCCAATAGCTCTATCAAAATCTAATCAAGTGGTGCAATTGCAACCTTACAATTGCCAATTGCAGATGTCCTAAAATTGGTCACTAGGTACCTCGTCAGCGCGACATTTAGATTTTTGGCCCAAGAAATGGGCTTCCATTTCAAATGGATCTGGTCTAAGAGGTGGGTGCCTCAAGGGGGGACTATCGCAACCGGACCTTGTGCTTCAACCCTTCACCTGCATTCCTACCCATGGTATTGGAACACTTGACTTAGACTTTCGCCTCATTTGACAATCCTGCTTTTGCTTTGACAATGTGAGAACTAGATATCGTGGGAGTTATTTGGATGCTCATCCCCGAAATCCTACCCAGACTAAAAATTTCTTTTGGAACCTCCTGCGGCTGAAAACTTCTTAGTGAGTTTTAGAAATATTTCAGATGTAGTTGTTTTGGGAGGTTGGGGTGCAAACCAACCTCGCTGATTAAAAATGGGAGTGGATAGTGTCGTCAAGAAAATGGTGGGTGTTTTCAACCTTTGGAGGGAAACTTACTTGACCTCCACGCTTCAAGAAGAAGCCATGTGAGTGATAAGTGACTTTGTGTGTGAATGAGTGAAAATGTGCCAATTTTTTAGTGAATTAGATGTCACCTGCTGCATGTGGACTTCGCTTTGTCCCAAGGCGTTTGATCACCTAATTAACTAAGTGCCTTTGGTACACCTTATGTAATCCAAAAGTCCCTAGGAAGCTAGCACATGGACATGTGGGTCCATTACTATCCCTTTAACTCCTTATTGCAATGCAATCTAAAAAAAGCTTTGAAACTATCCTAGATCGAATACGTGGGCACAAAGGGCCCGCATAAACCTTTAAACTTCCTAGTGTTTTGATCTTAAAAACAAACACTATCCTATCTTTGTAGCATGTGGGCAATGTATGGGCCCGCTACAATATTAAGATGTGCTTCGAAAAAAGAAAACTAAGAGGGGACCCAAGAAGGTTGTTGTCCCTCCTAAAGGTTTTTAATGTTTGTTTAAGGGAGATGAACTCATTTCACAATCTTTTTCTGATTCTTAAGGTCGCCTGAGGGCGCGAGAGAAGAGAATACTGTTTATTGTTACCAACTTCTAGTCCCAATGCAAGTTAAATGTGATTAAAATGATTTCCATCTTATATTTTGTGAGTCAAACAAGCCATCCATGTGGAAAAAGCAAGAAGGGAAATTGATTTTATCCTCCCATGCCTATGTGTTTGTTGACTAACCCCTTTATAAGGATGAGGGACTATGGTGCTACTTTAAAACATGCTTGACATCATTTTTAAGAAGGAAAATGGCCTTCCCACATCCCAACAACTTTGCTACACGTGAAATTTTGCACGACAAATGGAATCCCAAAGGAGTAATATTAGGTACTGAGCGATGCTAACAAAGACAGGGGTCAACAAAGCATCGGGCGTAGAACATAACCGGAATCAAGTGACAAGACGATGCGCTGCCCCAGGTTTAAAAACCCGCATATATGGCAATGACAGAATGAAAAAATCCAGCCATTTTCCAACCAACTTGGAATTGGTCGGTTAAGGCCTGCTTTTAGGTCGGGTTAGTGCATCTCGCAAGTTAAACAAACTAAAGAAGAGCAAGAAAACCCAAAATGAGGTAGGAAATTGATACCTTCCCAGTTATCGCTATCCGCTGTAACCTCTTTCACACCTTGCGAGCAAAACCGTAGGTGTTTGCAAGCTCGGGCCATCAAGCGTGACAACCTAGAGAAAAGAGTTAGAGAAATAAAGTAGAAAACCACAATTAAGAATTAAACTAAGAGATGTAATACGGGTAACCAAATTTATGAGCATAGGGACATAGAACAAAAAAGAACCATAAAACCCATGTCACCAATGTTTGAGGCTGATCCATTAGTGAAAACAAAGAACCAAAAAGAAGCAGGACGGTGATCCTCTTCCTCCATAGAAGACTCTTCAATCTCACTAGCTCTTCTTTACAACAAAGAAAATGGAAAATGGTGATGAGATAACTCTTACAAATCCACTTAATGGTGAGGTGGATTGTCCAATGTAATGGTGCTAATATGCTCTTTGTCAAGGATGGAGTCCTCAAACAATAGAGGCAACATAACATTATTTCTTTGAAGGTTCCCTTTGAGAAAATGAGGTGCATCCATGTCTTTGTATAGCATTCATTTGGGTTATTGTTTAATTTCTTTGTAGGTGAAAGAGGCCAATTAGGGCATTTCTTTATTAGGTCTCTTTGACCAACCCACTAGTCGGATCCTACCCCATTTGAGGGTCAAATCGCTTGGGAGCTAACCATAAGTGGTTGGGAGGTCAACCAATTCAATAAATGCACCTTTTAGCAGGTGCGCGTCTTTTTTTGTGATAACAGTCGTGCATCGTGTGCTTGTGCGTGATTTCTGTGTTTTTGTTCCACGCATGTGCGCGTGCGTCTAACTCGCGCGCCCAATGTCTGCAAAGCACTCTTCAAATTTTCACTACTTTGTATAGTTTTTGACCTTTTTTGAATGCTGTGGTATTAATTCAGGTCCATGGATGACTTCATCACTGTTTGACGATGCTGAGTTCTTGTAACCATGTGCGGACGAAATTTCAGTGATAACACCCTTCATGCAGGAAGATGCATTAGATATGTTTCTCCCATGGACAAATAAAAATAAGATTGCACAATACCATAAGAAGGATCCATAATCTATTCATATTATACAAAAGGAAGATGTGAAAAATGAATAATTCATCGAAGATATAGTCCACACAGAGCCTCCATACAATGAGAATGCACCTTGCATCGATTTCAATGAAGGAATTATTGTGCTCATGTGGGAAAAAAGAAAGGGAAAGCACATATACGAACGTGAAGACAACAATTCATGGATTGGCCCTTACATAATCAGGAAGAAGTTTTACATAGAAATGTACTATTTGACACCATTCGACGGGAGAGAGATGCCACTACCAATTGATGGGTCTCTTCTCCAACCTCACATCTAGGTCACATGACTTCTTCAGGGCCCGTGCCCTAGGTAAGTAGGTAAGTCATTTTGATTCCCTGCATTTTGCATCTTGATTTCTCATACTAGTTTAGATGCATTTCATTTTCATTCTACTCTACTTGCATATTGATTTCATGCTTAGCTTAGAATTTATTAAAACAATGTCAAAATTTTCTTTTTCTAGCTCAGTTGGTTTTGATTATGATCATATGATAATAAGGATGAGTAGGCCATCATGCACTTGACAATTGGATGTTTCCTTGCATGCACAGGTCTACCAGGAGATGTTGCGGTTCTAATGCACCCTACGATGAGCACATGTCCCCAAGTAGGAGCCAGATGTTATCCCCATTTTGTGGATAACTAAGGAGATGATGTCTCGAGGCCCTCAGGTTGAAGATATGGAGTTCTGCGAGACTAAATGATCAACAATACCCTTTGCACAGATTGAAAACCCACTCACCACCACAGATGGTCACAGGTTTACAGATGGCATCCACCACACTAGTTGGCTTCTAGAAGGTAGTGGGCAGGCTTGCTCCATGAGGTATAAGACCTAGTTGGTGGACAGTTTTAGGAGAACAAGCCTAGCTTTGGCTTCCATGGGGATACAAGCCCACAGGTTGGATGCCAGAGGCTCGCATTCCAGATGAGAGAGATTAGACTTGGACGACCTTGATGATGACTTGGACGACCTAGCTCACCCCTTAGTTGCCAAATGATTTTCCCAGGAGGTAAAAAACATTCCACTTTTGAGCTTGACATCATGATCTTGGGGGCTAGGTCATGGTGATGAGGTGCCACTCTTTGAAACATAGAAATTTTGGGGAGAAGAAGGTCTTCACCATGATATGAGTGCCTAGATGCTTGACACATGGCCTTGGAGTCACATCCATGTTTCTCCAACACCAATGATTTCCTCAAAGTCGCAAAACGTCCCCTAAAGGGGTGACGTCCTCCTAAATTAGGGTTTAATTTGTGCAAAAAGTGAAATTTTAAGTGAATTGTTTAATATTACTTTGTTAAGGGGGAGAGATTAGGGTTGTTGACCCCTAATATTTTGTTTTACTCCTTAATTTGTGGACAAACTATGTTAGCTACTTTTAGTATAAATAGAGATCATAAGATCTCATTTTAAATAACAACTCTCCCTCTTGTGAGAGACTTGGTTCAAAATTTTCAGCCCTCTTGGATATTTTCATCTCTTGTGCACTTGTTTATGGATATCTATTGGTGAATGGTTGTTGGAAGTCTAGTGCTATCCTTTGATGATGCTTTTCTAGCTCTTATGGTGGATTGTCTTAGCATTTCTATTGATCTTGGTATGGTTTTTACTCTCTTTCTATTATTTTCTTCAACTCAAGTATTTTTATGCTAGGAGCTAGGTGGGAAGTATAAGGGGATACACCCCCACCATAGTCTTCACCATTTTATTTGCTTCATATCATTGATTTTGTAAGGTTTTCTAAAAGAAGTATAAAGGCATATAGCCTCTTAGTCTAAACCCTGACCTAGAGAAACTTTCCTTTGGAAGTAAAAGGGATTACAACCCCAAGGAGGTAGCTTCTCTAAGATGATTTTGACTCCATTAACCCAATAGTAAAAGCACTAGTCATACTTTTCTTGCATCGGATATATAAAATTAGTGCCTTGGGAAACATAATTTTTGACCTTTTGAAAGTTCTCTTGCTTGAAGTTGCTTTGCCTCATTGAGAGGAGCCTTCCCCTACTAGGGCATCCCCTCTCTCCCAATACTCTAATTTCTGTTATAAACTTTAAACTACAACCATTAGGGATTCATAACCCTAGCTATTAACACTCTCATAACTCGTAAACTAACCCTAGACTAGCTCTCTAACTTTGCTCATTTACTCTACTAACTAGGGCACATCTTTTGGGATAGTTCTTGGAAAATTTTCATGGTTGATTTTGCTGTTGCATGCCACTGAATGAGACAGACATAAGGCTGCAATTTTCTGCAGAAAATACATGTTTACAACAGCCATTTTATCTAGTTTCTTAAGTGCCATTTTTCAGCCTATATTCATTTTCTAAGTTTGATGTTGATTTACCTAACTAGTATAGATATTTATGTGCTGATATTAGGTGTTTTATTTGCTGATATAAACTGATATATACTGCTGCAGATTAGGGACAACAAGATTAACTTGCTGATCCAACTAACATCTGTCATTGTAAAGTGTCTTTTCTTGTGTCTCGGGAAGGTACAATCATCCATATAAGTTCTATACATGTGGGGAAACAATTACTTGACTTTCAAGGCATCTCTCCCTACCTTTTATTCCACTTAGAATTGGCCTCTAGGGGCTTCAATTCCACTTCTCTCCATCTCCATATAAATCCCCCTAGGGTCACTGAGATCACCTCCCTAGAGTGACCTAGTCACCCTTGAAGTGCGGGACCTACGTCGAGGTGACATTGGGTGTAGGATTCCCAAGTTGTAGCACTTGCCTTGTGGTGGGGTTGAGATTTTTCCAACCTAAAACTTGCGCTATAACATGACCTAATTATTAAAAAGTATATCTAATGAGAGAGACAAGTTATATAATTGACCCAATGTGTAAATGATATAAATATGCTAGTATGAATGAACTGCTTGCATCAAAATCTACTTGAAACACCTTGTTGAAATTTAAGAGTGTCAATACCAACTATTTAGTTACCTTCCTCGTCAAGGTCTCAAAATATTTTTTCACTACTACTATCCATTGAAAATCCCCTTCTTCATGCATTCAGTTAGTGGTGCACAAATTGTAGTATCTCAGCTTTAACCCTTTGGATGTTTTGGACCTATTTGTTAAAAAGTAGATCTAATGATAGAGATAAGTTATATAATTGACCCAATGTTTAAATGATATAAATATGCTAGTATGAATTCCTAGCTTGGATCTCAAGGTCAAGGATTGAATAGTGAATGTTTAAGTGCATATTTTCAATTAATATTCTTTTGATATACCATGAGGTAGACTTTCATGGTATTCTCAATATATGAAAAAATATTATTTTGAAAGTTAATATAAAAGGTCTATGGTCGATCAAGGAAGAGCATGAGAGGGGCTATGATTTCACTAAAGGGGAAGAGGAAAGGGTGCCCAAGGGATTGATAAATAGTCATAATCTTCTTAAGTTTCCTAACTCTCCCAAACTTTATTGTTTCACCACGTGCCTTATTAAAATCCCAACCATTTATCAATGAATGCATCTAGTGGTTGGTGGGGAAATCTTGAACTTCATAGTTATGAGAGCATGGGGGTTGAGTACAAGTGTAGGAGAGTGTAAGAGACTCCATATCCATAGGTATTCAATTTTCACATACATTCAAACCATCTATTTTTTAATGCATTCGAGTTGACTATTACCATTGGCCATTCATTTCATTCGTCCATTTTAGTGTAACCAATTCATGGGAGGCTATGCATTCCAAAGTATGCTATTATATCCATTCCATGGATTGGGGGATCCTATTCACATGGGTGTTCCCATGCTATGCTAGGGTTGTAATCTGAGCATGTAGGTGATCAAGACTATGCTAAGGAAGAGAAAGTTGTGAGCCTAAGAAATAAATGAGAGATGGAAGGATACATGGGAGCATAGAGGTTAGGTTTGATAGGAATCCATACCCATTTTTCCTATATATTGTTTCTCATTGAGTGTACAAGAGACAATATGTGACTCTATTGGTTTTGATCCAGAAGGAAAAAAATGGGTTGGACTCCCCTTGCACAGATTAGAGAATTGGAGGGAACAAGATTCCTAAATGACTACTACCAAGTAGAGAAGGGAAATATCTTCCATGTATTGTGTAGGGTAGTTAAGGGAGTGCTAAGGTTGGACTAGTTATAGTATATCAAGAAGAGTTTGGGGGAAACAGTTTGGATGACCCTAAGAGAAATTGGGTTGGGTGAGTGACTTGAGCCTCCTAGACTAGTGTGACACACTCGATGTAATATCCCTAGGCCGAACCCAATTGTAATGTAAATGAAAATGTACTTAATCTGGTGAGCTGTTTTGATATCATTTGTATGCACATTTTGGGGCATAGTGAGCACATGTACTGCACAGTAAAATGATGAAGTGTGCACATTTAAGGATACCACGCGCAACAACTTAAGTGCACGCGATATTGAGGCCATGGAGCCTTTGTGTATATGTTGTGTTTTATAGGTTGGTGGGCCAAGTTATTATAAGTTAGGATGCTTATGTTTTGATTAGGCCGAAGAGCCTAGATGTTAAAGGATAGTGCGCCTGTTTTTGTACATGTCTCATAATTAATATAAAATACATCACTGTGCACAGAACGACCATGATAAAAGAGACGGGGGACTAAACTTCACTGGTTAGGGAAAGGGAGGGGCCTAAAAGTTAAGGAAAAGGGCTAATATAGGGAGCTTAAGCCAAAAAAGAATATCATATTAATATTTCTTAAATCATAAAGTATGGATAATTATTTTATCCTAAGTTCTAAAGTTGGGGCCAAGTGGGCCAAAGTAGCTCCCAACATGACAAGTGTCAACTTGGGGACACACATACATATTGTTGGGACTTAGTTCATTTCTGGACACTCTTCTATCATGGAACCATCATTCAACCATGACTCCATGACCATTTTTCACTCACACAATCAATTATCTTTCAAACATTCATTTCAATGTACCGGGGAGCCATATATGTTTGTGTAGCTGTTAGCTTGGGAGATGGACTGAAGAAGCAGGTTGTTAGGCTCATGGGATACTAAAGAGGCGAGTTGTCAGGCCCGTGAGAAATTTCTCTCTAGATGAGAGAATTGTTGGGGAATTGATTTCCTAAAGGTGTTAAACTACAATTGCAGGGCTTTGAGACTTCCTGTCCGACCTGTTGCTGAAGCCATGTAAGGGAAGTGGGGCAGCTGTGAGACTATTGAGAAGAGAAGGGGCACACTTCCTGGGGTGGAACAGGCATGTGGGGAATGAGGGACTGTAGGCTATCAGTTGATTGAGCATCTGAGACAGATTCTTTCCTGTTGTCTATGAGCCTTTAGTTTGGTTAGGAATCCCTTTACCTGGGTGGAGTTTAGTCCCAACTTGGGGGTGACTCACTGTTGAGAGTGATGAGCAGTGTGGTCTAAGGATGGGAGGTTCATGGACGGTCTGCATGCAGTTGGTGATATTCTTACAAAGATAAGTGTCAATTATGTGATAAATTTACATGTTGCATTGTTATTTACGTGTTTATTTTTATGGGTTTCTCCTATGCATGATTATAACTGTCTGCATGTTTATGGGTATTTCCCGTATATGCTGCATGTATGTGTTTACTATTATTTCAGTATGAATTCATGCATTTACGTAAAGTATTTGTCTGTTACATTTTATGTATATGTTTCTACAAGAGCTCTGTGTGTATATAATTTAATTGCATGTAGTTCGAAAAATTTATGTGGCATAGCTCAGTATGATGCTAGGTTTGTTACAATATGTTCCGCAGTGAGAGAGCATAAGTGTTCTATGGTGTAGCGTGGTCAGACATGGCTGGTCAGGGATGTTACAAATTGGTATCAGAGATACATTTTTCAACACTGAGCCTGGATGGGCCGAACAAGTTGAGTTGAAGTGAAATTTCAAAGAGGATTTATTTCGAAGTGGCCAAATTTCGAGTTGTAGAGCGTTAAGCTACAATATGGTACAAAATTTGAGAAATTCGACCATGTGGTGAGATATTCCTGATTTAATATCTATTCTAGCGAATTCAAGCCTGGAATTGGTCAAATTTGAAGTTACAGTGAAGCCATGACAGTTGGAGCGAGATTAATAAATAAAATTCTCAATTCGTGAATTGATTTTGGGGAAATTCGTTCCAGAAATGTCAACCCACAACGATTTGTTGTTGCAGAGTTTGAATTGGTGTTATTGGGGTGAAATTGAATGAATTTCGTGGTTGCAGAATGTCTATGGTAAATTGGGGAAAAAGTTAGGAAAAAGAAAAAAAAAAGCCCCAATTTCTACAGCGGAATTCACGAGGAATTGATGAGCATAAAAATGAATGTGGACAGGTGGGTGCACTAAAAATGCATGATGCACAGTAAAATATAGTGATAGGTAAAATTCGGCATTGCACGACAGGATATTGACACGCAGGTGTGTGCGCTAAATTTCGGTGCGGAAAAATGTTAGTGTGTGGGTGTGTGCGCTAAATTTTTGTGCCTCGCGGAAAAATGTTGGTGTGCGGGTGCATGCACTAAATTTGGCATTGCACAGTGTGCATACGCATAAGAAGTGTGCACGGTGTGCACACACATAATAATGACGCACGTGGTGTGCACAATATTGGCAGGGCGCAGAGGAGTTTGGTTGGTGTGCACGCAATGTGGATAAATGATGTTGCGCGACAATTTAGTTAGTGGTGCGCACGTATTTTTAGTGCGTGGTGGAGATGTACTAAACTCTGGCATAATGCAGCACGTCGAGTGAAATGCATATGGAATATCAATCTGCCGTACAAAAACTGTGCGCGGTGGATATTGACGCGCAACATAAAAGTAGTGAGTGCAAGTTAATGTCGCGATAGAGAAGAGATACACAGTGGTTTTAAAGTGCACGAAGCACGATTTACCTTGTGTTTTTGTTGCGCATGGTAAATATGGGTTTACAGGTTGAAATTTGTGCACGCGAAGTCGTTTGGAAGGCGAATAACAACATAAAACTAGCGATTTTCTATGACATTTTATATCATTTGAACGTCATACTTTTGCAGCGCATTTTTGAGGGCCTTAAGAGAGTTTTTAGCAAATAAAAAACCATGAGACATAGGTGTACCGATAGATATTTCTAATGGTGTAAACTGTTCGTCAAACAAAGATTTTATATGAAAGTTACAACTTAAACAATGGAGGGTAAATTTTAAGACCCAATTAACTTCCAAAAGCCATAACTTTCTACTCCGGAATCTGATTGAGGCAAATGAGCAGTCAATGGAAAGCTATTGAACCATAGAAGAAATTACAGGAGCTGAATTAAATTTTTGGGCATTTTAAACGTGTTTAATATGGAAACTAAGGTACCTGTAACATTCCAAACCAAAAACACAAATTGGTCTAGAACTTCAGCAAGCTGTAACTAGCAGCCCAGAACCCAGTACGACGTGAAACTTGGAAAAAATGTCCATAATATGTTTATGCAGAAACCAAATTGAGATTATATGAAAATTTCAATGAAGTAGGTGCAAAAATGCATAATTATAGCGCAGATTTGCGCCAAGTGGAAGTATGAACATAAAAGTTAATGGGAAAATTTCAAATGACCGTAACTTTCTGCTCCAGACTCAGAATTGAGCATGTGAGCAGGTGTTGGAAAGGTCTTGGACAACATAATATAATTATTCACCCAGAAAATTTATCAAGACATTCAAATTTTCAGAAAATCATAAGAAAGGATTCTGATATATTATTGAACCAAAATGGTTCATATTTTCCATAAGATTATTGAAACAGTTAGCCTGACAAAGTTTTGTTGGCTACACATTTTGTAGAGTTCAAAAAAAATAGATCAGATCAAGATCAATGCAGATTCCATAGGAATGGAAGAGGCACAGATGAATTACAATCAACAAGATGAGAGCAGAGGAATGGATGTCCATTTGGGCATTGAAGGAACAAACTCCAATGGACATGGAGAAGGAAGGGATGCAAACATGAATATGGAAGAGACCATTAAAAATTTGTAGAAGGATGTCCAAATACATAAAGATGATAATGAAAGGCTTATGAGAGCCAAGGAGCAGCAGGATGACTTCAACATGAAGTTATTGGAGAGATTGGACATAATAGAAAATAAATTGGAAAATGAGAGTGGCTTAAGCAAATCGGGAAGTCACAAGTCTCCTGATGGGAAAAGAAGAACAATAAGTGTTAGAAGACATCACCATTACTCCCCGAGGCATTCCAATAAGAGATCACATAGCAACTCAAGTCCATCCCTTGTCCGAAAGC
>SNQJ01S0022177.1:92595-146217 GCA_010110895.2 Picea sitchensis | reverse complement strand
TATATATATATATATAATTTATTCCTTGTTTAGGGAGAGGGATGTATTTAATCAAACATTAACCTATAATAATGTGAAATATCAAGTAAACATTCTAACATTTCACATATGGGTAGATACATTCATAATTTTTTCTTAAAAATGAAATTTATATGGAGAGATCTATGAGATGGGGAATTTGAACATGGACATCCCAATCTAGTCTTACACGAGAATTTGGAATGATTCAATTGGATTGTATTGTCATATAATAACTTCAACAAATAATAACTGTATAGTCTTAACATTCATGTATGCATTCCTACTTTGGATGACTAGCTCTTTCATAATAAAGGTAAGAAAAAGGTCATTCTTTAGTATTCTAATATTCCATCCACTAAGAAAGGTAAGAAAAATGTCTCTAGTATTACATCCACTAAGAAAGGTAAGAAAAAGGTGAATGAGGAGGATGTGGTTATTGGGAACAAAGGTCACAAGGTGTGCATATGTGAGTACATGGCCTTATAAAGAGTCCCACATCATCAATGAAATAGGGTCCTTTGGCATGAGCTATCATAATGCCATCTCCACAATGAGAAATTCTATAATGAAGAAAATTATAACATGGGTACTCAATCATACACTATATCCTTTAGGAAGTATCCATAATATTTGGAGATCCAAGATTGGAGGTATTTTTTCTTTATCCATAAGCCACACGAAGGAAACCTTCTTAGTGTAAAAGGATGACCAAGTTGAGGGTTTACCTAAGAGAAAGAGATTCTTAAAGGGGCTGACCTTCCCATGAGAGGATGATCCTTTAAAGATGTTGATATGTTATATCTACATGTTGCAACCCTCAAATACTAGTCAATAAAGGAGTAACAATATATGGCATTGAAATAACTTCAAGACTACCAACTTGTTTGAACAACCATGAATGAGTATAAAAAAACCTAGATTCTATCAAGATTCTAGGGTTACTTCAGCCCTTGCACTACCTAATCAAATATGGGAAGAAATATTAATGTATTTCATAATATTATTACCAAAATTAGAAGATAAGGATACAATTTTTTTGGTTGGGGATAGACTCAAAAAATTATGGAACTCAAAGTTCATATACTACAAGCCAAGCGAAAAACATTTTCATGAATGAAATTCATAGGCTTTGTGGATTTGATAAGGTAATAGGAAGTGAGAAATATCCAAAATTCATAAGAAAATTTTGGAAGGGTTTATGGAATATAATAGGAACACCATTATCCATGACTTCAAGATATCATCCACAAACAAATGGTCGAACTAAAATATTTAACTAATGTTTCAAGGATTATCTTCATTGCTATTCTTCAAGGAAAAAAGAATCAATGGGTTAAGTGTATTCCTCTAGAAAAATGGTGGTATAATATGACCTATCACATAGATATTAGTATGTATCCATTTCAATGCATTTGTTGATATCCATCTCCTAGTAATGCATCTTATTTTGAAGGCCATACCAAAGTATATGTAGTAAACTCACATATTGAGAAGACTTGAGAAACTTTGCAAATAATTAAATAAACCTTCAAAATTCCTAGAATATGATGAAGTAGCAAGTAGATCAACATTGTAGTGACATAAAATTTGAGGTGGGGGATTGGTTATATATGTGGCTCCAACCATATAAGTAATTCAATATCAAACAAAAGAACAATAAAAAACTAGCTCCAAAATTTTATGGACCCTACAAGATCCTTTGCAAGATCATAGAAGTGGCTTATGAGTTATATTTTCCTTACTCAAGTATTCATAAGGTTTTCCATTTTGGATGGACTATTCTAGTATAGATTAAAAAGGAACATTGATCCCTAAACTAGAAGAATTTATAGGTTGATGATGTCTTTATCTTCAAAATAGAAAAATTACAGAGTACCTAATCAAGTGGAAGAACATGGATCTAGAAGGAGATGCATGGGAAGATGAGAAATTCATGAAGAAAAACCATACATCAAAATCTTTGAGGAAAAATATTTTTAAAGCGGGGGACTATGTGAGGGTCCTAACCCACATTCACTATTATGATATTATTTATAGTTAGGTCAACATAGTGTATACGATACATCATGCCATCTTTATCTCCTATTTATAAATCCAAGAGACCTATTTGAGTATTTGACTCATATTGTGCATTTGAACATCTTGTAATTGGAGTCTATTCTTTGAAAGTGTATTTTTATTTACTCATTCACTTGTTCTAGGTGCGACATTACTAAAATTGGTGTCAATTGATGTTAAATGGGTTATTTGGTACATAATAGTGTACTCATTATGGAAGATAGAGAAGGATATATTCTTGTGTACTTTTGGGATGTGACTACAGGTGCCAAGGAGGGATTAGTAGTTTTAAGGCTAGCTTGTTGACAATATTTGGTGGAGTGACTATCTTTTTTTAGGAGTGATTCTTGGATAGGGGGAGTTTGTAGCTAGGGATTTCTTATGGTTTACCTAGCTAGGGTTGGAGAGATTTACTTGTACCATATTGGATTGAGCTTTTGGTATGTATGTGTGCTTCATATTATATGTGTGTGTGTGTGTGTGTGTGTGTGTGTGTGCGAATTATTCAAGCTATCCAAATTTCGTGTAATTGTAGATTTGAATTTTTTAGCTTATGTTGTATTCATGATTGAATAGATTCCCGTGTTGGTTATTCATGATGATTTGACATAACATTGAGATAAAATTTTTAAGTAATTTAATGCATATCTAGAATATAAATAAGAATATATATTTTTAATAATATTCTATAATAAATCATTTTTAGATCTATTATATGTTTGGAGTGTTCCCTAGGGGAAAAAACTTTGTGGTATTGAAATACACTTAATTAATATTTATATTCTTGGGATGCCTTGTGAATTGGGTTGAAGAGAAGAAAATTATTTTCTATTTTAAATTAATATTTCAGATTTATCCCCAAGTTCAAATTTTCATTGATCCAGTCGAACTAGAGGGGCTCTGCAGTTGAAATCAAATGATGGAATCCCTGCGGTGCATCTTTTTTCTTGGATGAGTATACACAATCCTATAATTTGTGAGTATACCCATCAAAAATTTCTTACACCAAACCCACATAATACTTAAGGATCTTAGAACACCCATCATGATACTTACGGATGTCTGATGTCCCTGCATAATACTTAAGGAGGGTTTGATTATCAAATTACCAAGTCGAGTTGATGTCGCAGAAGCTTCAATTCACCCACCAAAAATTTCATGCACCAACCCGCATAGTGAGCAGTGAATGGGGCCAACATTGAAATTTCTTCAATATGTGCTTGTATGCATCGAAATTCGACATGGTTAGACTAGACACAAGCCTTGACGGTATGGGGTGGTTTCAAGACTCAAGGATTTATGATGTCCCCACATAATCTTTGATATCATCCACATTTGCATCAACGTTCATTATGCTGCACCTCTCATTGTCATCATTCATCATTCCCTTCTATAGAATATTTGTCGGAACTATCTTGAAATTTGACATGGAACTTCCCTTCTATAGAATTGTTTTAGATACTTCCCTTGAAATTTCATAGGTCAGTGTTGCCCATCATGTACTCTAGCCCTAGTGCAATGTCTTTTAATAGTTGTTTCCTTTAAAATTTGACTGATTAGAAAATTAAAACGAAACGAGGACGAGATGAGACAATATATAGAGTGGGTATGTGAGTGATATTTGAGTATAAAGATGAATGAATGAACTTCTCTTGGTTTCTAGAATAATTTATTCTCTACTAAACAAGGCCAACCACATGAAGGTGGAAGCTCATATGCCCCCTCCCCTCCTCACATCGCTCTCAATTCCCCAATACCCAATCTATAAAATAGAAAACAAACAAAACCAACATAGTAATCATGCATAGAAACTACAAAAACAAAAATGAAATAAAACTTAAAACATGTAATTAACCCACATAAAAAATTATTTAAAGAGAATAATTCATACAAATTAAAATATCTAGTTACATACCTCATCGACCAATGCAACATTTGTATCATCCTTATTCTATATCTTCTTCTTGATCATCCAACTCGACATTTGTATCAACATCCGGTTCAGAAACATGTTGAAAGGATTGATGATATCATCATCATCATCATCAATGTCATTTTCGAGCATATCTTCATCAATATCATCGTCAAGATCTGGTGCATTGTCTCCTATGCCTAGTTCATCTTCTCCGTCTTCTTCATCTGTTGACCCATATTCTTCCTTCTCTAGCTCTACATCATATTCTTCTTCAATATCATCTTCTTCATCTACAATATACTTTAATGGCCTTCCTCTTGGATCATATCTAACAACAAATGACCAATACCTCTTACCTGGAACCTTTGAGTAAAAGACTTGTTCACATTGACTTGAAAAAACATAGCGGTCATTTGTTTTTTCAAAAACTATTGTTTTAATCATCAGAAATCCGTTGGCATGTTGAATAACGTTTCTTTTCTCATTATGTTCATGCATTCGTAACCTATACCATTTGACATCGAACAAAACTAATTTGAAGGAATTAAAGTCACACTCAATTATATCATTCAAAAACCCATAGTATCTATTTTCAGATTCTCGAGGACGTATGTCACTCCTAGAGGAAACATTAGTGATCTGGAATACTGCAGTTATCCCACTATCAAAAGTTTTTCTGGTTTCACCCAATTATTTGATGTGAAATTTACAACCATTGCACCACATAGCCTTGTGGTGTTTCAACTACAATATGCCAGAAATGTAAAAGATGCATTTTCAATCAATAATAAACAAATTTATATAACTTGGAAAGTCTAATATGAAAAAAACACACCTACAGTCACATTAATATAATATAAAATAATTGAATAAAATGGGTGAATTTTCTTGCCTTTCCATCTTTCACACAATATGCTAAATCTATTTCCCTCTGCGTAATATCAGAATCTCCATTATGACGAGCTTCTCTAACCAATTCAGACAGTTCTTTCCATGATAACCTACCACCATGACGTTCTTTACATCTATCAATCCATACATTCATCCAATCAAGATTGTTTGCAATGTATAAATGTAGTGCATCCCAATCTTGAACAACTAACTGATAAAAAAATCACAATTAACCAATATTAAATATTAGTTATAACCATGGTAAATATTAATAAATGATTAAAGAATAAATATTAAATGAGTATGATCACATACACAAAAAAATGATTTTTTATTTATTCATTAAAAATATCCACATGAATTTAATTACCTCTCACTTTCTTCATTGTACCTTTCCCCAACAACTGCTCCCTTTCAATTTTTTTGATGGAGTTCACATCCCAAATGCAATCCACTGCATGCGTAGCTTGCACTGCTAATTTAGGAAGATATTGATTAATATACACCATGGATTCATATACCATATATCCCTCCACCATAGAACGCTCAGGACGTGCTCTTTGTCTAACCAAAGCCTTCAATGATTTCAAGTGCCTCTCCACCATCCACATTGACCTTGTGTGTATAGGTCCACACATTTCAATCTCCTCAACTTGGTGTATAAGGTAGTGTTCTTGTGCATTGAAAAATGTTGGAGGTAGATACTTCTGCATTTCACACATTAGCCGAGGAATTTCTCTCTTCCAATACTTTATATCATCTTCATGGATTTATTTCAATGACAACCATCTACAGATCATGACGCAAGAAAATAACATGTTTCAATAAAACATATAAATACATATTACATTACAAGTAAAGCACATGTCATTAAGCAAAACAAAAAAATGATTTTTTTTTGCATATATATTGCAGCTACTTACCTCATGTATTTCCAAGATCATATATAACTTGTTTGACGTTGTTGTCAAAGTTGTTTGGGATATATAGAGGTAGAACACACTATAACAATAAAAACAAATCGTTACTTGTTCAAAACTAGAAAAAAAAATACAATCTCAAAAAATGTATACGACCAATATATAAATATGAATACTAAAATGATTAATTACCTTAATGAAGGTATGCCAATCATGTGTTTTTACCCCACCAAATTCACCTTTCTTCGTTAAGATATTCTTTATGTTTGAACAAAAACCTATGTGGATTTTTTTTTTTTTGAATGACCTCTTTTACACCATTGCTTTGCTGCTTTTTTAATAACCATGGAAGGTTATTTTGATCTCCATCGTTATTTGATCGGATCACACTTTGCATTGCATGATTGGCTTCCCAAATGTCATTACAAATTTTGACAATTTTTTCTTTATCCGTCTTGCCATCTATGATTAGCCACAATGTTTCTGTCACATTCTTCTTGATATGCATTGTATCAAATAAATGAACTATTTTTAGGTCCTTATAGTAAGGAAACCTCATCAATTGAGTGGGATAACATTTCATTCCTCGTGGAAGCCCATTATTACTACCTTCACGACGACGACATTGATGAAGCATAAAAAAAATCAGAACACTATTTATTAAATGCGGTAAAATAAAATGAATAATTAAAATAAAATTTCAAAACATGATTCCATTTACGATACATAAACAAAATGCATACCTCGAGGATTAATTATGTCATATGCCAACTTCCATAGGCGAGGTATCAATCTTTATGGTTTTAGTCCAGTCTCTTGTTTCCCATTGAAAAGATCTTTTTTAGTAGTACGATACTTATGGTTCTTAGAGAGGAAGTGTCTATACTCATCAAAAACCTCCTTTCCTAAACTTTTTGACCGACAAGATTTCATCTTAGGACCACAAACTAGACATGCAAATTTACCCTTTGTTTGAAGACCTGCAACAGATGGATTAATGTGAATTATTAATATACAAAATGATTATTTAAACAATGTGCATGATATATTCAATTAATTATATACTATTCAAGCATGCAATATGGAACATTACATACCACAAAAATGTGTTAGTCCTAGGGCATCATGAATTGTCCATAAAAGTATTCCACGACATTGAAATCTCTTCTGCCCAATTGGTTTACAAATGTCATACATAGTGATGCCCTCCCATAACTTTAGTAGCCCGTCGATAAGAGGCTCAATATACACATTCATATCTTTAACTTGGTACTTACCTAGTTGTTTGAAACTACATAAAATTACTAGCATGGTATGTATATATACGTAAATAAATAAATAAAAGATGTTATGCAAAAAAAGATAAAAATGAAAAATTTAAATTCGAAAAATTAATGCAAACAAATACTCGGAATAATAATTGTCAACATTATGTGCTCCTTCTTTATTGGCATCCAAGGAGGAATGATGTTGTTGATAAAAAAAATAGGCCACACTGAGTAAACAAACTGAATCTCTCCAAATGGATTAACATCGTGAGTTGCCAATGAAAGCCTAACATTACGAGGTTCATCTGTAAATTCTGGCCATTTTGCATCAATTTCCTTAAATGCATAACCATCTACAGGCATTCGAAGAATGCCATCTTCAATTATTTTTCGTGCATGGTAATCCATAAACAGTGTTATGCTTTGGCACCTGAACAATCGTTGCAAACGCGGAATTATGGGAATATGCTGAAGAACCTTTCGAGGGACCATTGTTGTTACTTGATCGGTTCAATATCTACTGATACCACATACCGAGCATTCTGTTTTAGATGCATGTTGTCCATAATATATAATATGATCATCAGGACATGCATCTATACTTTGATACTCCATTCCAATGTCCTTCATAATGGCATGCAAAATTCGATATGTGCGAGGTAAAATATTTGACGAGGGTAACAAAAATTTACCTAACAATCTAAAACATAAAAAATAAATAATTAATGTAAATAATAGTAATTGTAAATATTGCATTTTTATATGTTGTCCATAATATATAATATGATCATCGTGACATGCATCTATACTCTGATACTCCATTCCAATGTCCTTCATAATGGCATGCAAAATTCGATATGTGCGAAAATATTTGACGAGGGTAACAAAAATTTACCTAACAATCTAAAACATAAAAAATAAATAATTAATGTAAATACAGTAATTGTAAATATTGCATTTTTATTTTACACATTAATTAACACTAAAAAATGGGAAAAATTCAACCTTTATGTAGATGTGATGAAACATATTACATACCTTAGTATATTTTTCATACAAGTGTTCGAAAAAATGATTCATAACTTTCAATTTTACCAGCAACAATGTAGTGGAGATAAGATTTGCTCTGACCCTTTATAAAGTCGCTTATTTTCCTTTTCAATCGAGGTTCAAGATAAATACCATCACTATTGTCCCCATGATCCTCGTCTCGATGACCAAATAAGTCTTGGATCATTTGATTTGTCCCATCATCTTGAACTATGTTATTATTGCCATCTACTTCCATGGGATCAATAACTTGATCTTCATTATCTACTTCAAGTTATTCATCTTGTACTACAACATCATTTCTGCTACTACTTGGTGCTTTGTGCATAAAGTTAGGGGGCAAATCTAACTTTATAATTACAAACAATCATGACAAATTAGTGCATGTATAAAACAATTTAAAAGTTTGAGAATACAATAAATAATAAAACATATAATGAATGTATATATAGCTAATTACCATGGGACAATATTGATTTGATCCCCCGTCCATGTGCCCATATTTTCTACAATGTTTTTTAGCTGTTGCTATTAAAATTCTTTTGGGACATCTAGTACAACAATTTTTGCAAGGGAAATAACATTTATCGTCACCCTTTTCACCCTCTCTAATTATTTTCCCAGCTCTAATGTTTTTTGACATTCTTCCCCACAGACATATACTGAAAAAAATACCTATTTTTGGTTCACCAAGAAGACCCGCTTATACCCTTTTTGAAGTGTCGTTATTATAGCAAACTTGTCGCAACATTCGTAAAATGAAACATATTTATAGATTTTATAATGTCGCAATTCCGACGATAGTTTACCAAGTCAAAGTTGACTTGGTGAAATACTAGGTGACCGTTGGGAGGGGGAAAACCTAGTTTCCATAACGTCGCAATTGCGGTGACTATTTTACCAACGTCGCAAGAGAGACACAAATCCAATGGCGTTGCAATAATGACATGTTTTTTTATTACGTCGCACTTGCGACGTTATCATACAATATGAAGAAAAAAATTCAAAATTTCCTTTATTTTTCGACATTATGGCCAATTTTGTCCATAACGTCGCAAATAGAACATCAAAATTTTTCCAATATGTACTAGTGTGATAAGTGGAGGTGTGTGTACCACGTTTGATAAATTTACTCCTTTTAGAAGGAAAAGACTCAAAATGCAGTGGTAACTGTAAAAAGAGGTGAGACTTGCAAGGAAGCTGGTCTAGCTCCACGATGACTCAAGACTTGAGATATACAAAACAAATCCTAAGGCCAACTAGTAATCAAAGAGCACACCAAAAATAATGAAATGACCAATATGCACACAAACAAGATAAAGTGGCTAAAAGGGGCCTCCCTCTCTAAAGTAGGTATGCCTCACCCAAGAGGGGCCTGAGACTCCTCTGCTAAATATTAGAGGTAACAAAATCAGTTATAAAGGCCCTCATGGGCTTAAAAAATAGTCGGTCAGATCCCCCCTGGAGAGGTAATCCTCCATAAATGCTGTGTGCTGTCCGACCCTTATCTGACCCAGGGTACCTGCAGAATAACCCTTGCAAGTAACCTATGTGGTACTTAAGTTAAGAAACTAAGCAACCACAGTATAACTGATGCACATACGAACAATCGTAAGTTAGGTCCACCGTATGTGCAGGGTAGCAAATCCAGAAACCTTAAACGCACCGCCTCTCACAGAGGTAAGGGTACTAGCAAGATCCCCATATACAAATAGATCCCCAGAAATATATTTGACGCTAAGAAGGTATCGAGGGGATATCCCTTCAACCAACCTCACACAACCTTGTGCTTAACTCTGGTGTAAGAGGAGCCTCATGATATTACCGCTTATACAATGGATTTCTTCGCTCCCTTAGTTACACACATATGCTGATTTAATAGCCTTGGAGAAGTTTACTCACAAAATTTTATTCCAAGGCTCTAAATCCTAAGCTAGTTTGTGCACCTTAGAAAAATAAAATCATTACTAATCAATTTTAAATTATAGTGTTACTTTTAGTGGCCTTGCTTACTCAAAAGTGTGCGGTCGTGAAACTAGTGATGTTATGACTCAACAAGTAAAATAAATGAATACGAAAACAATGCAAAGTACTAACTTCAATTTCCAAATAAATGATATGCTTTTCAAAATGCAATTCTCAATTCAGTTATGCAATTCTAAATAAAATGCAATCTTTCTTTACATGTACTAAGATAAATGACAAAGACTCAAGAGATAAAAAATGCCAACAATGTAAAATGCCTACTATTTTTGTATTTTCAATATAAGAGAATGAAGATGCAAGGACTGAACAACAACTTGATATAAAAACTCTATTGTGTGTAGACAGAGACAACCCAAGTAGGATGTCAAGGAGAAAAACACCCAACCCAAGATGCAAGGAGAATCAAATGAAAATGATGATGAGAAAGGCACCACCCAAAAATTCAACCAAAGAAAGGTTTCTTGTCATTCCACAGACACTTAACAATCATAACAAAGATCCAAGAAGACTCAACAATCATCAAAACCCACCCAACAACCATCAAATTCAACAACCAAGTAAAAAAGGGTGATGTATGCATCTATTCAAGGGAAAAGCACGTATATACACATCTTGCAGAAGGACAACACGCGTATGTACACGACTGTTAGGAAAAAAACCCGTGTATATGTGTTAAAACATAGCTAGAATAAAGAGAAGGATAAGAAACTCAGACTCATAGTGAACAGAGGCTGTCAAGAAATCATACGACAAGAAACTCAATATAAACGAGAGCAATCTAAGGAGAAAAACACTCCAAACCATGAAAAATAAGATTCAATCCCCAATATGGTCGCCAATTCTGTTATGAGGAAAATATCTCTATGGCTAGGGGTAAACCACGACATATGGAAATGACTACAAAAATCAACTCTAATATCAAGTATGCTATATAATTAAAAAATATTCTAGCAAGATAAGGTAAAAGGCCTACCTTGTCTAGACGTTTGATGAAGTCCACCGTTGAGCACTCGACCCAAAGAAATACACCTGCAACTAGTCCTTAACAACCAAGAAACACAAGCATATGGTGATAATATATAATGTTAGCACATTCAATAGCATAATCCATCAACATTCATAACAAATACGCCCATGGAATAACAATTCAAATATTCACAAGATATTAATTGGACGAGAAAATAGTTTTCTATTAAAATGTAATCAACAGAAGTGAATGAATTGCAAAATTTCGTGTCGGTAGAGTTCAAAACCGAGAAAATAAGTTCCTTCCAGCTGGGCCTCCACCACTTCAATCCTCCACCAAAGGAAAGTTCATATAAGAGAGACAATGGGGTTCTCAATCATGTAGGGAAGATCTTGGGGGATGAACAGTGTGTTCAGACTTAAAATGACAAAGGGATGCAAACTCAATATGAAGTGAATAATTTCTCCAGAGTAAATTTGCTCTCAAAGTTGAATTCTTCTCCTCTTTTCCATAGCTCAGATTTGGCCCATTTGTAGCCTTCAAGTGAAACTGAAGGGTTGAGTTGAAACGTTTCCAGTACATGGAAGGCCAAGGATCATAGATCTCATGATGTGACATGGAAAACCGACACCATTTTTTAATTTTGGGCACAAATCCCGATGTATGTGGGATGCAGTGGTTCAACCTGCATATACACATGTTGTAATATAGTTAGGGTGCGTATATGTGGAAAAATAATGTTTTTAACTCTGGAATTTGCAAAAAGGGACTTCAAGTCTGCATAGGGAAATGAAAAAAGGCCCTCTGTGCAAGTTTGCATAGGTTGAGGCAAATCTTACTATAACATCAAGATTTTCTTATTATATCTCATCTTGTCTTTTGAATTGGATATATTGTAAAAGGAGGTTTCCCCTCGAAGTGAACTGTATTCATTGAAGTTTTGTCATTTTAAGGCGTTGGATCATAACAATCATGGGTGGAGTTTGCAATCTCGATAGGAGTTTCTTGTTGTTGCTTTGGTATTTAGGGACCCTTCTTCTATGGATGTTGTTCATAAGAAGGTCATTTATTTCAAAGAGTCTCACTTATTCTCAAGTAAACCCACATTTGATAAGGATTCCTATGTGTCAATTCTAAAGTTGGAATCCTCTTGGGTCAAAAGAGGAAGAAGAATGATACTTAACCTATGGCTTGATATGCAAATCCAATGATTTATGGAAAAAATTGAAAGATATATAGGCTCAAACCTCCAAATCTAGGGGCTCTTTCCTAAAGTATACAATGACAATACAACCTTGTGCTAGGGTGTTTTTAATCCTATAAGTTCTCTCTAAGGTGGATGCTTTGTTAGCCCATGGAAAATAACCATCATTCAAGGGAAAAATATTCCTTTTTATGTGGTCATGCACACTTGGCTTCTATCCACATATTGAAATGTTATTATTAGTCCAAATCTAAGAAAAATGCATAGTATCCCTCTATAATATTTGAACAAAAACCCTCTCATGACTGTTACTAATGCTTCTGGAAGGTCTATTGTCATATCCCTTGAGATTAGGTATTTTCCAACTTCTATTGCTTCACAAGTCTTCATCGATTGTGATTCAATTAAGGGTTTCCTAGAAAAGATTATTTTGGAATGTGAGGATCACAATTGGATGTATATGTTGGATTATGAATATGTTGTTCTTTGTTGTAGGAATTGTTTTGAGCAATGTAAGTTGGTTGTTTCTTGTTTGACAAAAAATGCTTCTTAAGCAAAAATTAAAAGAAATCATAAACCCACCCAGTGGAAAGAATTTGTGATTGATATCCACTGGGTGTAATCAATTGAAGGATCAAAATGTCTTTGAGTGTTATTCTTGTAAGCGACCTAGATGATTTTGGTGATTTTATTGACCCAATGGTGGAAAATAAGTTACCCTCCTCATTGTTAATAACTTCCATGCTTGATTTCCCTCCTAGGAGTACTTACAAAGGGAATTTACAATAGGTCACTTATATAAGGAAAGGAAATCAGTCCCTTTGGGAAATTAATTAGTGAAATATGATTAGGATCACTAAAATATCCAACCATTTCAAACTAGTCTACCGATAAATTTTGGATGGTAATAAGAAGAAAAAAAATAAAATGATATCCCATTAGACTACATAATCATATGATCATGGAACCAGAATAAAGTTGCGCCTCCTTGACACCTATAAAGTGCCCAAGACATAATATTAAAAATTTGTATACATTATGCTTCGAGCATGTGTTATAATATGCACAACAATGATTCATTAGTTCTAACCTATGGGTCAATTTTTGAACATCAAACCTTACTTTAAATAGTTTCATTTGGAGTTAACCATTTAATATCAAATGTTAGATTTGACTAGCCCAAGATTATGTATGGAAATTTTTTGTGTTTATCATATATTCTTTGACAATAGATTTTTTTATGTAATGATAAGAAAATATTATCTTTCTCATCTGATAGTTGCAACAAGGATAGTTGCGGAGCAACAAGTCCCTGCCAAGTTTGATAACAAGCGATTTTCCAATAGTCGTTGTTTAAGTTGAAATTTGAGCTCAAGGTCTAACAATGTAAGTTCTTAGATATATGTTTGACATGATAACTAATATTGGTTGCTAGATTAAAAATTTATTGTTGTAATATTTCATTATTTTAGCGAAAAAATTATCGTTGACGATGAGATGTGCTTTCTTCTGGATTAGAAGTTGAGAATGGGTGTATAATATTAGGGATAATTAAGAGACAACAATATGCAACTGCAACTAGTAATCTATGCAACTACAACCAATTGTGAAATTGATAAGCCTCCACATCCATTATCATGAACATGAAATAAAAATAGATATGTCATGTTTTCCACATATCCTCTCTGGATACTCTGTAGGTAGATCGAGGAGAAAATAGTTGTTGCCAACAATGTGTTTTGACTACCCACGAGTATGAACAACATAGCAACTGACACCATCTAGCCTATAACATAGCACATGTGGACTTTAATGGCCTATTTGAATATCAATTTCTCTAGGAAGAAAGAAAGTAGTCAAGAAACTTTGTGGGATCGAAACCACTCCAAGAAACCTTTGACTGCGAAATCCCATGGTCGAGACTCTTCAATTGAAGGCACTCTGAAGTGCGACCACTGTTGAAAGAATGAATCTTTATATTTTTATTTCAATGGGAACCTATCTTGATTCTATAGGTTGGATTTAATAGTAAGGTTGGTTCTCTATGCTTCACCAGGGTCAATTCAGTCAATATTACTCCCTGCTAGGGGCAAGTAAGTTGGAACTTCTCATTTCACTATGTGATTTGATGGCACATGGGTGGGATCCTGGCTCAATTCTACTTGCATTTTTTTTCCATGGAGAAAGTATTATGATGGGCCTCTATAATTCCTATCAAATGGCTCATCAAAGGCACACTTTTTGACTACTTGTGTACCTAATAACTCACCTTTTTGACCATGCCTAATATTAAATATGGTTGTTTTGCAAATCATTTAATGAATGATTTTGAGTTTGAGATATGATGAATAATGCTTATGTTTTTGCCTAATTTTCATGATAAAAGTGTATGTGTAGCCTAACCTCCATAGGTATAACTACTTATAGATGGATGGAGATCCAAACACATGGAGATAATCAAAGAATCTTGTCCCCACCTACCACCAGATTCATTGCCAAGATATTAAAATCCATTATATTCAAACTCAAACTTTAGGGATCCAAAATATAGCCATTGAAGACAAGGGTTTTGAATGAAGGAACTTTGGGGATAAAATACCCACAATTCCACCTTGATTTAAGGATAGGGTCTAGCTTTCTAGGAGTACAAATAAATCTCAAGGAGTAGCCTTGAGGAGGAAGTTTTGATAGAATATTGAAGTATAGTATCCCATCATTTTACTCAGAGACATTGAAGACTTGGGGCTATGATCCATTGATGTAATTGTTGTGATTAATCAATAAATATGCTTTTTTTCTTAGCTCATTAGTCTTTTCTAGGTTTCTTGGGTTGCTTGGGTAGGGCCCACTTGAGGGCTCAAGGATCCTTCTGTAATTTCATTTTCATGTTGTTGTGTTTTAGTTTCATCTTTTAGTTGTTTTAGGTAGTTAATATAACCAACACATCATTCCATATATGATATTGTAACTCTGTTTCACATGCCAAATTTTGTTTATGATTGTAATTCAATTTTGCTTCCTATAGATGATATTATAGGTTTATAGGAACCAATTGAGATTGTTTTCTCTTCCAGAATTGGGATTCCATTTCCATATCATTACAACATGTTTCAATCAGTTCATTAGTTTTAGAAGGAGTTAATAGACTATTTGAACTTTTCTTACTTTTCTTTTAGACTTTCTTGTGGGATTATTACAGTTCCTGTAGGTCAACCCATATTAGGTTTTCTTGCATTAATTTTACTTAATTCATGATGATTATTAATTTTAATGAGATGATATTAGGCTATGGTACTTTATGAGGGGCTAGGGACTTATATAAGAGAAAAACACTTTTCTAGATTAGTATAGTTTCATTCAAAAAAACAATTCTATTTCTTAGATTAATTTCCTTTATGCAATTTTTTCATTAGCATTGTTATGCCACATATCTTAGAATAGTTTCCCTTCAACGACGTGTGATCTTAATTACTTCTCATTCATTTCATTTGGTTCACTCATATTGCCTGCTTAATTGATTTATTCCACTTGTCAAGTGCTCAGAGTGAGATCTAGGATGTCATCAGTCCCGACCAATAGATAGATGCATAAACATTCTAGAAGAAAATAAGTGTATTTTGCATGATACCTCGAAAATTTGTACGAATCTCGGGTTGATAATTAAAGTACCAAGCTAAGGAACTGGTACTATTATTGTTGCTATTCCAAGGCCCACCATATTTTATGTGTTTTATACTCCGCAATAAATCTACTATTCAACAATCATTTTTTCAAGCTAGTGTTCTTCAAAATCCTGTTCATAATTTGGTTGTTTCCAAAATTTGCTTGAGACAAATTTATTTGCAATTTGAAGCAAGTAAGTTTTTAGTATTATTTGAACTTTTGAAATACATAATATATCTAGGAATTGGTGTGAAAGATGCCCTCTTGACAACATAATTATGTGATTTATGCTTTATTTGTGACTGGAATATATATTATATGCAATTGATACCAAGCATAAAAAGTAACCAAACTACCTTGCCATTGTTCTAGAGTTTGGAATCAACCAAAATTATTATGAGTTGTGACACAAATGGAAAATATATTTTTTAAGTGCACTCTCAATAGATAACATGATACTGCAAAATTTCTATGCAAACTATGATTCACAAGATCTGAATAAATCAAATTTATAGTGCTTTCAAACTACTACATAAGCCAACCCTATTTATCCTACTTTGATAATACACATTTAAATGGGTGAAAATTACTGACTAGAAAACTCCAGCGGCTACTCGACTTGCAAAAAATATTGAACAGATCCACTAATGTGTTGAACTCCACTTTTTCCACGTTTTCCTCTATACAAAAACATTCATTATTAAACATTTTCTCGCATTTTGTTATTAATACACACCATAAACCCTAATTAAACACCATTGTTCGTCATTATATCCAGTCTGGTTAATACATCATATTTTCTATGTTTTTAGTTGTTAAAAGATGATTATATCATTTTTTACTAATGACGGTTGATAAAGTATGATTTGCATGATCAACATTCCCGTACCATTATTGCGGTTCAACATTCTGCACCAATATAGCTATTCCCGTACCTGATATTGTAGCTTGTCAAATATGCACGCTTCTAGAAGGAAATATGGAACATGGGTTTTGTCAAGAATGACATTGAAATGCTGACACAAGAGTCATAATTCACCCAGCTCACACGTGTGGGCCTCTATCTTAGGGGGAATGATTATGCAAAAATTAGCAAAAATCTCAAACTTCCAACTTGCACCTTGATTTCCATGCATATGGCATAAGATCTAGAAATTCTACGATATGGGTTTTGTCTAGAATGTGGAAAATTGAGTAACAAGTGGGAAATTTTTCAAAATTTGTTTTTTTTTGGAAGATATGGGTGGATCTATAACTCAAAACTGCCCAAATTGATGAAAAACCCAGATTTTTGTGATTTCATTCCAAAATATATAAAATTGGTTTTAACCAAAATATGAGTTTGGGGGATTCAGTTCTATCCTTTCTCCTTGTATTTTAATGTATAAATAGAGCCTCATAGGGTTTATAAGGGAGCCATTAGTTTCATGAAATGTTTGTAAGTAAGAGGTTTGTTCTTGGGAGAAAGCTTTAAGGAGTTAACTCCCATGTAAAAACAAAGTTTTTGATCAAAATGGAGAATTGATTGTTGTTGATCCATTGTGCATCTATTTGACTTGATCTGATTTTCTTCAAGCAGGGTTAACCGGTGTGGGAAGGACCCCTCATTCTGGTAACATCTTGCTTCTTTCCTTTTGCTTTATAGATTAGATTGTAAATATGATGTTTTTGATCTGTGTGTTTTAATTACAGTCCTATTGTTATTTTCATTTTATGATTTAAATATGTTCTCTTACATTAGATTGATAAAAATAAACTCAGAGTTAATGGTTCCTTTGGTTAAGTTGCCTTCATTCACTCATTCCCATCATTATCAAGCAAAGACTATACACAGTTAAGAGCAGAGAATCATTTATATGTGTTAAGTATTATGTATTGTTTCTTTTTATTCATAAAAAGTACAAAACAAATTTCTTCTCTTACCTTCACCAATTGGCTCTTAAATTAGATCATTGCTCAATAATTGAAACCACTTGTATGCTTGATTAATTATAAAGATAGTTCACTTCCATTCCATATGCATTCACCATCAATAAAACACTTAACTTTTGGCAAACATTGTGTCCAACTAGATTTGATTTTACATAAGACCGATTGTAGAGTTAATTCATCTCACTTCATTATTTCCTTGTGTAGATTTATTTTCACTTATCCATTATCTTCCAATCCTTGTTTCTTTACATTTGGTGTACTCACTTGAGGAACAATCTCTAAATTTAAAGCTTGATTTCATTTATTGTCTTGATTGCCATTTTAATCTAGTTTGGTTTTGCATTGTTTTGCTTTTTCTTTGACTTAATTATTTCATAGTTCAAATATCCTTCTATTTCCTGCACTTGGTTTTATTTCCCGTACCTTTGGATTCCTTGCACTTTAATTTTCCATAGCTTCAATCACCAAAGGAATATTAAAGGGCTAACTCACGAGGCATGGCTTTCCCATAATGGGCTTCAACCTAAGGTGCTAGTTTCCTTCCTGTCAATTGAATTCATTTTCCGGTTTCTTGTTTCATTTATTGCATTGAAGTGTGTTTGTCGGCCTTAGATTAGGTTAGACTAGGCTCCAATCCTTCATTTCCTGTGCCTGCACCTCTAAGTCTACGACTCCCTAGTTGACAATGTAATGATGGAATTAATAGTGCATATATTTTAGCCCAACATTTTTGGCACCATTGTCGGGGAGGTGCTAAATGGTTTAGAGCATAGGTAGGTTGCTTTTAAATTACACAGCTTGGGGGAGAAGAAACAGTAAGATGAGAGGTAAGAACCTGCACGACCACTATTGTGAGTTTCCACAAAACCTTGACTGTTAATTTCTTGCAAGTGTGTTTATTTACCTTGAAGTGTGATTTCCTTTTTTGCAAGAGTGTTTCTTTTATGCAAGTTTGATTTCTTGCCTGCAAGTGAGTTTCTTTTCATTAAAGTGTGGTGTGTTTTTCAATTTTGCAATTAGGTTAATTTCATTCATTCTAAATTTCATTTTTTCTTCTAATTATTCCTTTTGGGTGATGTAAGAACCCATATACACTAATCCATGTGTAAGACAGGGATTATAAACCAACAAAGTAGTATTCAAGGATGCTCGAGAGTTGATTGAGCAAAGGAGGAAATTTTACTCCAAAAAATTTCTCAAATCCTAGCAGTAGCTGAGATCTTTGCATCTCAGGAAGAGCAAATCTTGACAACAGTCAAGAACATACTTGAACTCCAGGAAGTGATAGAGAACCAAAAGTTCCATGAGCCACATCTAGAATCTCCCCTTGATCATCCTCGCTAATTTATAGAGGACATTGGACAACCATGGGTTGCATCCGATGGAGAACAAACAGTAGAACTTGAGACCAAAGAATTCCCACCATGCCCATTGTCAGATTCTTTATGCATTTAAGAAGTTGATCAAGAAGATCTATATGGAATTGTAGAGGAGGACATACATAGTGGTCCAAATGAAGAAGTGAACCAAGGATATCATGATTATATTGAACATTGGTTCCAGATGACCATTGGATTGAAACAACACTACTCTTTTCTTCAACAACTCTTCACATCATATCATTTGAAACAATTGGTTCCTCATGGTCTAGTATTTATTGAAGTATGTTGTTCAAACCTGAATGTGAGTATATTTGTAATCCTATTACACACATGGTTGCATTGGAAATACACATATACTTGAAAAGGGTTCCTTTTCTTTTATGTAAGGTAGGATATATAATAGATGAATAAATGTTGCATTTAGTTTGGTGCGACATCGTTTTTAATATGTTTTCAGCTGATAGATATTTTTCAAAGTTTTATAAATAAATGAGGCTATGATGGTTTGTTGGAGTTTTGCAGGTATCCTCTTTTCGGTTGGATTGGGAGAACATCTTCATGACTTATCGAAGGAAGTAATTGCATTTATTTTGGTTTTGTTGTTTCATTAAAACTATCCTTTATTCTAATCCTTTATTACCTAAAACAGTTTTGGAACAACTAAATCTCTTTTTCTACTACTTCCTTAAAATTTGTTTTTCTTTTAAGACCGTTCTCTGACCTTTATTAGTTTTTCTCTACTATTTTTCTAAACTTTTTTCCTTGAAGAAATTTATAGTTTAGGAAATTATTAATAATGCAAAACTAAAAAGAAAGGAGTTCAATTATCAAACCCACGACCTCTTGACATAACCAATCATTTCCAGGTCTTTTAGATATTTATTTTCCCTTCTTTATAACAAAATTTCAGATCATTTATTATAGCAGTAACTCATATCCCTGTCTTTGATTATACTATGGGATTACATAAAGTTAAAAGTTCATATTATGAGACCCATAGGAAGCTAGTACAACTTGATCTTATCTCAGATTTGGTCAATAGAGTATCTTTATTAAATAGTAGTAGGAGAGTGCATGATGTTTCTATCCATGGAAACACTACTATAATTCTATGTGAAGAATATGACCTTAGGGACTAAAGGTACTTTAGGTTATTCTATAATGGCCTCATCCACCACACATTAACTAAATTCAACCATGATATGTATTTGGATTGATCTACATACATGAGTCTATTTTTCACGCAAACAATCTTTTATGGGAAATCTGTAGAATATCTTCCAACATAATACCATCCCATCTTGTAAAAAGGTTTTCATAGCTGCTCCTCCATTCACGCATGAAAAATAAACCTATGAAATTTTATCTTAAGGGTGAATTTTGGGACAAGAGCCTATGATGGAAAATGGGTGTAAGAGGCTAACCCGTCAGGATAATGAACAGGTTTGCTGGCAGCGGGTACTAGCCTGTGTTATGACTAGGCAAACCCATCAGGGTACTGAACAAGCTTGTGGGAAATCGGGCATTCTGCCTAGGGGGGATATTTATTAGATGTCAAAATTACCCCATCGGAGTACTGAACAAACATGCCAGCAATGGGTTCTAATTTTGATATACCTAATCTATATTTGTCCGTATGAACGATATACTTGTGTAAATCATTAAGAAGAAGCATGCATGGTTGAACTAAAGGTTAAATAAAATCCATCTATTTTCCATTTGAGAATAACCATAAGTTGACCTTAAGACCCTATCATCCAAATCATACTATATCTAAGATGTACTATCTTGAGAGTGGGACCATGATCTTAGAAGCTTAACATACTCAACTGTGAAATTTATCTCTATTACTTGAATGACTTTAAATCTTTTCATAGTGAAAAAGGTTGACTGGTTTCCTATGGGGTTTTCATTTGTTGAGACTGCTAATACTCTTTTATTTTCCTTCCTAAAGGAGAAGAAAAAAATCCCTACTCTAATTTATACATGGCTCTCTAAACATAAGTTTGCTAATATTTTGATGAATTTTGTTTAATCAAGGAAATATAAATATTTGCTATAAAACAGAAAAGTTGATTATACATTTTTATGGGTTATGCTTGAATTATCTCAGTCAGTCATAGAGGGGGAATAATCATAAGTGATCTTCGAAAATTGTTCAAATATAAATTGTCAAAATGTGATAATGGATGTACTTCATGTTATGATTAGTTTATTATACGATCTTATGATTTTCTCTCTGCGTGGTTAGGCTTACCAATCATAGAATTTGTGCCCACAATTCATTAACAGCTCTAAGATTTTTGTTCTTAGCAACTCTCAGATGGGTATCAACAAAAGTTGGCAGCAATTGTTTTCTTATAGTCACATGCTACTCAGTCTTAAGAAATTTTCATGAGGACATGCAAACTCTTGGGTTTGGGGGAGATCTCCAAATCCCTTCTAGAATTCAAAGTCTCTCTTCAACATCTCCGACATTTCCAACATCTTTAGTTCATCTCAGCCATTTTTTTTTTTGAATCTAGCAGGTCAACTTCCGTTCTCTTCAACAATTATCAACCTTGCTCTGCCTCATGTTTATCTTTCAGCGGTCCACATCATGTTTCCACATATCTCTCATCTTGTTCTGCATGGTTTCCAATTTAGCCTGCATTATAATTCAAAGAAAAGGTAACTTGAGGTAAAACATGTATAAATATCTTTAATTTACTAAGAATTCGGAAAACATGATGCATAACCACTATTACCTAATCCACACTCCACTATAAATTATCACTGCTTATAAAGTATCATCATAACCAATCAATAAACCTTCAATTTTCACTCCACCAATCATAATGAAAATTATACTCTGATCATAATACCGAGCAATGAAAAGGAAATCTTTGGTATACAAATACAAACATAAAGCAACATCTTTAGTATCTTCTCCTTGTACATCATAAAGCATTCCAAAGCAAATAAATCATTGGATGAAATCACTGTTGCCAACCCAAGGAAAGAACCACATGTAAATCTTGGTCTTAGAATGAATATAAGATACATAGTATAAAAGTGTCCAAGTTCATACGACCACCATCCCCATCATTTCACATTCTCCACACATACCATTCATTATCACCTTGTGATAACCCATCCCTTGCTTGTCCTCCATTTTCATGATAATTTTGTTTCTCTGTTTCAAATCAATCTGTGACAGTATAATCAGTTTCCATAAAGTCGCTTCACAAGAACAAACACCTACACAAAGAAACAATGTCACATAAATCCATAAGCATAATACCATGAGTTCACCTTGTTTGCATGAGGACATGCAAATTCTTGGGTTTGGGGGTGTGTTGAGCTCCACTTTTTCCACATTTTCCGCTATACAAAAACATTGATTATTAAAATTTTTCCCTCTATACAAAAACATTCATTATTAAACATATTCCTTTATTAATACACACCATAAACCCTAATTAAACGCCATCGTTCGTCATTATATCCAGTGTGGTTAATACATCGTATTTTCTATGTTTTTAGTTGTTAAAAGATGATTATATCATTTTTTACTAATCCTGGTTGATAATGTGTGATTTGCATGATCAACATTCCCGTACCATTACTGCGGTTCAACATTCTACACCAATATAGCTATTCTCGTACCTGATATTGTAGCTTGTCATATTGGCGTGCTTCTAGAAGGAAATAGGAAACATGGGTTTTGTCCAGAATGACATTGAAATGCTGACAAAAGAGTCAGAATTAACCCAGCTCACACATGTGGATCTCCAGCTCAGAGGGAATGATTCTGCAAAAATTAATAAAAATCTCAAACTGCCAACTTGTGCCTCGATTTTTGTGCATATGGTATCATATCGATAAATTCTATGATATGGGTTTTGTCTATAATGCGGAAAATTGAGTATATTGAGGGCACATTTTAAAAATTCGAATTGTTTTGGAAGATATGGGTGGATCTATAACTCGAATCTGTCCAAATTGATGCAAAACCCAGATTTTTGTGATTTCATTCCAAAATTTGTAAAGTTGGTTTTAACCAAAATATGAGTTTGGGGGATTTGGTTCTATCCTTTCTCCTTGGATTTTTATGTATAAACAGAGCCTCATAGGGTTGAGAAGGGAGCCATTAGTTTCATGAAGTTTTTGTAAGTAAGAGGTTTGTTCTTGGTAGAAAGCTTTAAGGAGTTAACTGCCATGTAAAAACAAAATTTTTGATCAAAATAGAGAGTTGATTGTTGCTGATCCATTGTGCATATATTTGACTTGATTTAATTTTCTTCAAGCAGGGTCAACCAATGTGGGAAGAGCCCCTCATTCTGGTAACATCCTGCTTCTTTCCTTTTGCTTTATAGATTAGATTGTAAATATGGAGTTTTTGATCTGTGTGTTTTAATTATAGTCCCATTGTTATTTGCATTTTATGATTTAAATATGTTCTCTTACATTAGATTGATAAAAATAAACTCACAGTTAATTGTTCCTTTGTTTTAGTTTCCTTCATTCACTCATTCCCATCATTATTAAGCAAAAACTATACACAGTTAAGAGCAAAGAATCATTTGTATGTGTTAAGTATTATCTATTGTTTATTTTTATTCATAAAAAATACAAAACACATTTATTCTCTTACCTGTTGATTAATTTGGTTGGTTTTCATTGATGTCAACCCTTGAAGAAATTCCGGTAGCGAATTACGGTAGCACAAAGGGTTGGGTAATGGACCCAAGTTTGTTTGATGGATAATGGTATGAGTTTTGATATATTTGCATATAAAACTATTCTAGATGGATAGTACATGGCATGCCATTTCCAGTGGTATGTGGAACGTCACATAACTCCTCACGGTTAGAGAGTTATGACCATGTGAAGTTGGAGAACCCTCATGAGTAGTCAAAGTGTTTTCAAAAGAAATTATTTAAATAATAAAGTAAATGGAGAACTCCCTAAAATAACGAAAGTGGGATGCTAAATGAAAGTATAAATAAGAGGCAAGGCTCTCTCATTTTAATCACACTTGAACATATTGAATATCTTTTGTTGTGTAAGACTTATTGCCAGTACCCATTGATACATCTAAAGTTGTGAAGGTCTGAGGTAGCACGAAGGGTTGACGACGAAAGTTTTAGAATTACAACGAATACTAAAAAACCCTAATTTCTGAGGTGTACGCAGGATGATAGTGTATTAGGATGATTACATACGCGAGCTGATAGTGTATTAGGGTGTGCACGTACTCGAGATGGCAGTGTATTAGGGTGCATACATGACGTTAAAGCCATGGAAACTTGAGAAGATGAATATGCAAAGGTTCTAGATTCTCAGATCAAGCTCCTAGGAAGGTCTACAGTGGTTAGATACATAAGATCTATCCATTGGTTCAAAATGTATGATTTTTTTTTTTGTGGAGAGGAATCAGCAACTAGTTGGGCATGTTCTCACGGTTTTTTTTTTTTTTTTTTTGTCTGGAGGAATCAACAACTAGTTGGGCATGTGCTCGCGTTACACGTGGCCGTGTTATCCAACTGCTACCACTATAACCTCCAAGTGTTCCCACGATTCCCCTTACGCGACACACAAGGTAAGTCGGGGGGAATTGAACTCGAAACCTCATGGAACTTCATTTTCACGACACTTGCCAATTGAGTTGCCCCCCCTGGGGGCTTCAAAATGTATGTATTATTTCTATGAGTAGTTGGATTTTTATTTATGCATGAGAAATGGTTATGGATATTTGAGGATTCTCCCTAAAGAGACTATTGGCTACATGTGATCTTCTGTATAAGTCAGATCTACAAAAATACAATGTTGGCATATTTATCATTGATACTTCTTGGTAGAGTTGAGGCACATCTTGTATTTCTTGGCATATGGCTAAGGGTTTTTGGTACATGGTTGAGATCTTGTATTTGTGAAAGTGATTGATGTATTGAGAGGCTAAATACCAGAAAGGGTTTGATGACTAGATCATGTGAGGGTTATTATACTTGTTCATGATTACACACACTTATGGGACTTGACTAGAGAGAGATATAGAGTTTTTGGGTAAAGGTTATGTATGAGGATGCATGCACATGGTACAAATACAGTCTGGATACAGTGATAGGTTACATATCTATGTGAAAGAAGTTACAGAGGGTAAGAAGTTTTTTGAAGAAAGAAAACCCTAGTTTTTCAGAAGGCATATGCAGGCTGCATAACAATTTGGTCGTGTACATACGTGGGCTACATAACATATATGGCACATACATACGCGTGCTTCAGAACTACAGGTCGCGTACCTATTGTATTTGTTTAATACATGCTCAGTTCAGGTATAGGTTGATTGAAGGGAAGTAGTACAGGTTGGCTACAGGTCAGTGGTAGAGATTGGTACAGTTGTACATTGGTATATCTCACAGTGATAGTGTGACAATGGTTCCATCATTCTACTTCTACGTCAGGGAAGTTGGACGGGGAAAGGATAGGTGGTTGTAGCCACCTTTTGGTTGTAGCCGGGGAACATAGGGGGTTGTAGCCTCCTTCTAGTTTTAGCTATATAATTGGGGAGTTGGAGCTTCCCTCAGGTTGTAGCGTGAGAAAATAGGGGGTTGGAGCCTCCTTCCAGTTGCAACTGGAAAACAAAGGAAGTTGTTGCTTCCAATGAATGTAATTCTTAAAGACATATAAGAAAAATCATTAAGTGGTTTTCTCCCACTTTGGGTTTCCATGTAAAACCACTAGTGTATTGTGTATGTGTATGATTGCTCATTTTTTCATTGTTTATTTACTCTAAAATTATTGGATGATAATGCTACATTGATATAATACTTGCATATTGTGATTAGAAAAGGATTGGATTGATCTATTACTGATTCACCCCCCCTCTCAATAATCCAACAATTGGTATCAGAGCAAGTTCCTTTAGAAATCAGTTTAACCACTGAGAGGTAGATCATGGAGAACAACAACATGTATAAAAATGGAATACCATAGTTTGATGGAAAAAAAGTATGCATTTTGGAGAAGAAGGATGAAAACATATATACAGGCACATGGATTTGAAATTTGGAAATCAGTTGTAGATGGATACAAAGAACCAACAGTTCCACCTATAAATGAAAGAGCAATAAAACTTGGACAAAATAATTCCAAATCCACAAATGCACTTCTGAATGGTCTTTGTAAATCAGTTTACATCAAAGTTATACATTGTAAATCCGATAAAGATATTTGGGACAAGCTTCAAAATATTTATGAAGGAGATTCAAAATTTAAAGCAACAAAGCTTCAAACTTACAGAGGTCAGTTAGAACAACTAAAGATGAAGGAAGATGAGAATATTACAGCTTACTTCTTAAGAGTCGATGAAACATAAAATGAAATCATAGGATTGGGAGAAGAAATTAAAGAATCTGTAATTGTTCAAAAGGTACTAAGATATCTCCCTATGATATTTGATCCTAAGATATCAACACTAGAATAAAGAGCAAATCTAGACTCAATAAGTATCGACGAACTACATGGAATCTTCACAGCATATGAAATGAGAACTGAACAGGAAAATACAGATATAAAAGAAGAAGCTTTCAAAGCATCCAAAAGGTCAAATCAAAAGGGAAAACAAAAGGAAAAAGAACATAGCAACAACATTGATATCTCAGAAGATGATGAAGAAATGACCAACTTTGTCAGAAGATTGAACAAGGGAACCAACGACAGATATAAATGTAAGTATCCTTTGATTTGTTTTTATTGTGATGGTATTGTTCATTTTGCTAACAAATGTCCTCATAATAAAAATAAGAGGAATGATGAATATTACGCAAATAGAAAACAAACATATAAAGGCAAAAGAACCACAAAGAAAGTTTTCAAGAAAAGCTTATGCACCAAAGAAGACATCTCATCATTAGATGAAGATGAAGTCAGTGACAGTGAGACGTAAAGAGTTATATTCATGGCAGTAGAAGACTTTGACAAAGAAGACATTGAAGAAGAATATGAAGAGGCCGAAGAAGAATATGAAGAGGAATAATTTGACTACTGAGAAGAATTGTTGTGTGCCATAGAAGTTATAAGAAGATAAAAGAAGAAAAAAAAGAAGCTACAAGTGGAACTAGACACGAAAGAAGACATTCATGAACTAGAACAAATGATCAGAAATTTGAAGGTTCAAATAGAAGAAGATAAAAGAATTGAAGAAGCACTCAAAGAACAACTAGAAGAAAGAGACGTGATCATTGGAAATTTGGAAGCATAAATTGTCACATTAAGAAAGGATCTTCAAAATAATTTTTTTTAGAACAACTCAAAAGTTTTGGATGAAATTATCAACAGTCAAAAACCTCATCATGACAAGTCTGAACTTGGATACAATCGGACAGAAAAGGGATCAAGCTCCAAAACATCAGAGAAAGAAACATATCCAAAACACTATTCATAAATAATCAAAGGGGATAGGAAGATCTACAAGGAAGATTATAGGGACACTCATCCACCAAGAAGACTCAAATTTCTGAATCAACAACCGAAAGATAGGGCTTAGGAAGAACAAGGATTCAGAAGATCAACTCCTTTCAGAATATCTTCAACTCCTAGGTATCAAACTATCTTTTTTGGTTTATGTTACGTATATAATAATTTTGGACATAAAGCTATGAATTTTAGAGATAACATCATGAACATAAACAACTTTGAAAGTCATACACAAAAGGGTTATCCAAGAAGGCCTAGTGAAACACAGAGAAGAAGTTACAACAAGTTTGAATCATTGAGCATTGAAGTGGAATGCTACAAGTGTAACAACTTTGGACACATGGCCAAAGATTGCAGAATTAAAGTTCCTCCTAGAAAACCATAACATAATAACAACAATCACTGACAAGAACCTCATAAGAGAACATGGATAAGAAATCAGAATCAATATAACAATGAAGAATGCACACTCGCTCTACAAGATAATCAGAAGAAACATGGTTGGTATGCTGAAAATGGCTATTCAAAACACATGACAGGTGATAAAACCAAGTTTCTTACATTAAGAAAGGAAATAGATGGATCAGTCTCCTTCAGAAATGATGATTCAACTAAAATCATTGGAAAAGGCATAGCCAGAATTGGAAACAATAATACCAAGGCATAAAATGTTCTACTAGTAGAAGATATGAAACATAATCTTCTAAGTGTGAGTCAAATGTGTGACCAAGGTCATAAAGTTACTTTCAATTCACAAAAGTGTGAGATAATAAAACAAGGTCCAGGAAAATTGATTGCAATAGCTGCACAAACCTCAAGCAACATATATGTACTAAGTGAAATTGAAAATGAAAAGTATTTTCTAGGAAAAGAAGATGAAAGTTGTCTATGGCACAGAAGAATGGGTCACATACACTTTGATAACCTTGTCAAAGTCAACAAAAAGGAAGCAGTTAGATAAATGCCCCAGATTATGAAACCAACCAACACTTTATGCAAGAATTGTCAACAAGAAAAGAAAACAAAGACCAGGTTTAAATCAAAAGAATATTCAACGACAAGACTAGTGGAAATTGTGCATACTGATCTAGTTGGACCAACTACAACACAGGGTTTAAAAATTGAGAAATACTTTATGTTATTAGTTTATGATTATACAAGAATGATTGCAGTTTGCTTTCTCAGGAATAAGTTAGAAGCTTTTGAAAACTTCAAGGTCTACAAGGAAATGGTTGAAAATGAAATGGATTGAAAAATAAAATATTTGAGATATGATAATGGAGGAGAGTGCACTTCAAAGGAATTTATGGACTACTACAACATGCATGGAATAAAAAGGCAATTCTTCATTGCTAGGACACCTCAACATAATGAAGTTGTTGAAAGAAAGAAAATGACAGTACAAGAAATGGCTCGAATAATGTTATTGGATTCCAAATTGACATATATCTTTTGGACACATGCAATGCATACAACGATTCACATTCAAAACAAAGTAATGCTCAGAAACAACATTGACAAAACTCCCTACAAGCTATGGAAAGGAGGACCAACAAATGGGAAGCACTTCAGAGTATTTGGAAGTAAATGCTACATCAAAAGAGAAGATGGTAGAATGGGAAAGTTTGACTCTCGTGTGGACAAATGAGTACTTTTTGGTTACTCAAGTACAAGGAAAGGATACAAGTGTTACAATCTAAGGTTGAAAAAAGTTGCAGAAAGCATCAATGTAACAATTGATGAAACAATGTACAAGAATTGAAGGAAGAAGAAAATGAATCAATGGAACAACTTTACAAAGAAGAAGCATAAGATGAATAAGAAGTAGAAGGGGAAGATGAAGAGGATCATATAGAAGTATAAGAGAAAGTTCAACAAGTGCCTCCAAAGACACCTATAAAACGAGTACATAAGAATCATTCTTTAGATCAGATTATCAGAAACAAATATGCAGGAGTTGAGAATAGAAGAAGAATTTGTTCACTAGACCAAACACACCTAGAAATCTCATATACGATTGAACCAAACAATTTTGAAGAGGCTAGCAAGGATGAATTTTGGAATAAGGCCATGGATGAAGAATTGGATCAAATAGAGAAGAATGACACTTGGGAATTGGTTCCAAGACCAAATAATAAGAATGTGATTGGCACAAAGTGGGTATTCGGAAATAAATTGAATGAATATGGATAGGTTACAAGGAATAAAGCTAGATTGGTATGTAAAATATACACACAGGTTGAAGGAATCGACTTTGAAGAGACATTTGCTCTAGTTGCCAGAATGGAAGCAATCCGATTGCTCCTAGCTTATGCATTCTCCAAGAATATTAAAGTGTATCAGATGGACGTGAAATCATCTTTTTTGTATGGGGAACTTGAAGAAGAAGTCTACATTGAACAACCAGAAGGATTTCAGTTGACATAGAACACAGATTATGTGTGTAAATTGAAGAAGGCCTTGTATGGTCTAAAACAGGTTCCTAGAGCATGGTACTCTAGACTGAATAAATATCTACAACATGAAGGGTTTAGAAAAGGAAGTGCAGACAACAACCTCTACATCAAGGTAACTCCAGATATTATTTTATTAATTGAAGTTTATGTTGATGATATTTTTTTTGGAAGCAATGATGATAGGTTAAGCCAGAAATTTGCAAAGGATATGCATAATTAATTTGAAATGTCATTACTTGGAGAACTATCCTTCTTTTTGGGTCTTCAGATATGTCAAAGAAACCAAGGAATTTTTATTTCTCAAACTAAGTATATAAGAGAAATGCTAAAGAGGTTCGAAATGGAAGATTTCAAACCGGTTACCACTCCTATGAAAACTAGTTACAAGTTGAGCAAAGATGATGATTCAAAGTCTACAAACTAGAGGCAATACATGTCGATGATTGGAAGCTTACTATATGTGACAACATACAAACCAGGTGTAATGCAGGCAGTTGGACAGGTGGTACAATTTCAAGAAGTACCAAAGGAATCACATGTATTAGCAGTGAAGAGGATTTTCAGATATCTCAAAGGAACATAAGAGTTTTGATTATGGTATCCAAAAGGAAATAATCTATCACTTATTGCCTACACATATGAAGATTGGGTAGGTTTCATTGATGATAGATGAAGCACCAATGGAGCAACGTTCTCCTTAGGTGAGTGTTTAATATCATGGATAAGTAAGAAACAATCATCAATATACTTATCTACAGCCGAGGCATAGTATATTGCAACAACAACATGTTGTACACAGGTTTTATGGATGAAACAAACTCTGAGAGATATACAGGTTGAGTATGATGAGCCCATTAAAATATTTAGTGATAATACAAGCGCCATCAAATCTCAAAGAACCCAGTGATGCACTCCAAGACAAATCACATTCCAATCAATTATCACTTTCTACGATAATAGGTTGCAGAGAAGAATATCAGAGTTGAATATGTGGGCACAAAAGAACAAGTGGCAACCATATTTACAAAACTGCTTCGAAGGGAATCCTTTGAGTATCTTTGCCAGAGACTCAGAGTAATTTCTACTCCAAAATGAATTCTTTTGAATGCTTATCTTATATGTCTTAGATTTACATGAGGAAGCACCATAAATATGTCAATTCAGGTCGGGAGATCAGTTTCAGGAAGATTTTAGTCAGGGGGAGTATCCCCAAGGACAATTCAGTTAGGGGGAGCAACCCCAGATGGAAAGATACATTTTCCATTGATGACAATGGGGGATAGATTTATTAGATGTAGAGCATAGAGGAATGGTTCCAGGGGGAGCGTGGGGGATATGACTTCAATATTTCATGACATGACTTCATTATTGCATCTGAGTGTTTCCATCAATGCCAAAGGGGGATATTGTTGATTAATTGGGTTGGTTTTCATTGATGTCAACCCTTGAAGAAAGTCTGGTAGCGAATTCTGGTAGCACAAAGGGTTGGGTAATGGACCCCAGTTTGTTTGATGGATAATGGTATGATTTTTGATATATTTGTAGGTACAACTATTCTACATGGATAGTACATGTCATGCCATTTCCGGTGGTATGTGGAATGTCACATAACTCCTCACAGTTAGAGAACCCTCATGAGTCATCTAGAAGCCCCAAAAGGTCAAAGTAGTCAAAGTGTTTGCAAAAGAAATTATTTAAATAATAAATTTAATGGAGAACTCCCTAAAATAAGGAAAGTGGGATACTACATGAAAGTATAAATAAGAGGCAAGGCTCTCTCATTTTAATCACACTTGAACACATTGAATATATTTTGTTGTGTAAGGGTTATTGCAAGTACTCATTGATACATTTGAAGTTGCGAAAGTCTGAGGTAGCACTCGAGCTGACACTGTATTAGGGTGTGTACATGAGGTTAAAGCCATGGAAACTTGAGAAGATGAGGATGCAGAGGTTCTAGATTCTGAGATCAAGCTCCCAGGAAGGTCTAAGTGCTCAGATACATCAGATCTATCCATTGGTTCAAAAGGTATGTCTTATTTCTATGAGTAGTTGGATTTTGATGTATGCATGAGAAATGGTTATGGATATTTGAGGATTCTATGTAGAGAGACTAGTGGCTACATGGGATCTTCTGTATAAGTCATATCTATAGAAATATAGTGTTGGTATATTTATCATTGATACTTCTTGGTAGAGTTGAGGCACATCTTGTATTTCTTGGCATATGGCTAAGGGTTTTTTGGTACATGGTTGAGAGCTTGTATTTGTGAAAGTGGTTGATGTATTGAGAGGTTTAATACCAGAAAGGTTTTGATGACTAGATCATGTGAGGGTTATTATACTTGTTCATGATTACACACACTTATGGAACATGACTAGAGAGAGATATAGAGTTTTTGGGTAAAGTTTATGTATGAGGATGCATGCACATGGTACAAATACAGTTTGGATACAGTGTCAGGTTACAGATCTATGTGAAAGAAGTTACAGAGGGTCAGAAGTTTTTTGAAGAAAGAAAAACCTAGTTTTTCAGAAGGCATACACAGATTGCATAACAGTTTGGTCATGTACATACACGGGCTACATAACAGATAGGGTGCATACATACACGTGTTGTAAAATTACAGGTCACATACTTGTTGTATTTGTTTGATACATGCTCAGTTCAGATACAGGTTGATTGAAGGGCAATAATATAGGTTGGATGCAGGTCAGTGGTACACATTGGTGCAGTTGTACAATGGTATATCTCACAGTGATAGTGTGACAATGGTTCCATCATTCTACTTCTACGTCAAGGCATTTGGACGGGGCAAGGACAGGTGGTTGTAGCCACCTTTCGGTTGTAGCTGAAGAACATAGGGGGTTGTAGCCTCCTTCTAGTTGTAGCCAGAGAATTGGGGAGTTGGAGCTTCCCTCAGGTTGTAGCTTGAGAAACTAGGGGGTTGGATCCTCCTTCCAGTTGCAATTGGAAAACAAAGGAAGTTGGTGCTTCCAATGAATGTAATTCTTAAATATATATAAGAAAAAGAATTATGTGGTTTTCTCCCGCTTTGGGTTTCCACGTAAAAACACTAGTGTACTATGTATGTGTATGATTTCTCATTTGTTCATTGTTTATTTACTCTACAATTATTGGATGATAATGTTACATTGATATAATACTTGCATATTGTGGTTAGAAAAGGATTGGATTGCTCTATTACTGATTCATCCCCCCTCTCAATAATCCAACATTACCTTCACCAATTGGCTCTTAAATTAGATCATTTCTCAATAATTGAAACCACTTGTATGCTTGACTGATTATAAAGATAGTTCACTTCCATTCCATATGCATTCACCATCAATAAAACATTAACTTTTGGAAATCATTATGTCCAACCAGATTTGATTTCAGATAAGACCGATTGCAGAGTTAATTCATCTCACTTCATTATTTCCTTGTGTAGATTTATATTCACTTCTCCATTGTCTTCCAATCCTTGTTTCTTTACATTTGGTGTACTCACTTGAGGAACAATCTCTAAATTTAAAGCTTGTTTTCATTTATTGTCTTGATTTCCTTTTTAATCTAGTTTGGTTTTGCATTGTTTTTCTTTTGCTTTGACTTAATTCTTTCATAGTTCAAATCTCCTTCTATTTCCTGCACTTGGTTTTATTTCCCGTACCTTTGGATTCCTTGCACTTTAATTTACCATAGCTTCAATAACCAAAGGAAGATTAAAGGCCTAACTTGTGAGACATGGATTTCCCATACTAGGTTTCAACCTAAGGTGCTAGTTTCCTTCCTATCAATTGAATTCATTTTCCATTTTCTTGTTTTATTTATTGCATTGAAGTGTGTTTGATGGCCTTAGATTAGGTTAGACTAGGATCCAATCCTTCATTTCTTGTGCCTGCACCTCTAAGTCTACGACTCCTTGGTTGAGAATTTAATGTTGGAATTAATAGTGCATATATTTTAGCCCAACATAATCCCCTCTCATGAGTATGTGTGGAGGAATCAAAAGCATGACATGAAAGAGAATAAATGTAGTTTTTTCCTTGCCAAGCACATCATGGTGGTATTGGGCCCCTGTTCATCTGGTAATCTTTTTTCTCTTCATCCCCAATTGTTCATTTCAATTAGGAATTCATCAAAGTTCTATTTAATTTTGATTTGGGTTTGGACAAAATGGATTCTTTCATATTTATCTAGTCTCTGACTATGTTTAAGGGTTAATGCAGTAATCTGTGATCCAAATAGAGCTATAAATATATCTTCTGTATCCACAAGTTAGGGTGCATCCTCCGACCTTGTAATATCACAGGTAAAACTTTGTTACCTAAATTAATTGAGATTCATTTCTTTTATGGAGCATAGTGAATTCAACTACTATCTTGTAGATAAATAATGGATTAATATGATAAGGTTCTTGAGGTAAGATGTTTACCCACCTATTGATATTTTTCTTGCACTAGTTGCTTTCTTAGCGCACATACTTATGTTGATATGGTGGCTCATGGAACAATTGTTGTCGAATCAACCGAATCTGTTGTATCTGGATCAATGAAAACTTAAATGGATGAAACCATTGATTTAGGTAATCAGACCATGCATACATACCTATACATTAATCGATAAAAAATAATTAAGTGCTTGGGTGGTTAATTTATAACATATATATTCTTCATTCCACGCTCTAGATTTTGTTATCAATGAAGCCAAAAATAATTAAATTTTCCTTATTTTATGTTTTTCCAACAATTGGGAAGCATATGGAGACAAAGCACAGTATATCAAATGGGGTCGAGATGGAGGCCTTACTCTTTCCTTGGGATTGAACCAATGCCTAGAAACAATCCATATCTCCACCAACTTGGGTTTGAACTAATTCAAGTTGAGGTGCATGCATACCACCTATGGAGAGAATCATGTGTGGGCGACGATTCACAAAGGGTGGAGTAGAAACCTTGGAGAGCGACTGACTTGAAGAAATAAAAGATAGTCGAAAACCAAACAAAATCCTAGAAGCCAAGAGGAAATAGACTACCGATTGTGGTTGTCTCATGGACACATTCAACAATGATGTTGTGAGTGTCATGTAGAGCAATTTGTACATGTAAGAAAAACATCTATGTGATAAACATGGGCTAAATGCATGAAATAAACATTGGAGAAATCATAAACATTTAATGTTAGGAACTAATGCTAGACATCAATCCTAACATTAATCCAAATTAGTTCATTTAACATTGAATGTATCTCAATTATGTGAAACTTCTCCTAAGTTTGCCTCAATATGATGCCAAATAATGCCTCAAACTTAAAACCTAGGATAAAAAATGAAAAATGCAAGTGTGAAAAAAATAATAATATGCCAAAACTTCGGGTTAAAACAGTGAGAAGTCATTGGTTTACGTGCAAGATTAATTGAAAAATAGTGAACCGATTACTATAGTCCCTACAACCCAAAGGGAATGGACTAATAACCTGGACAACAAGTTATAATAGAAGAATTAACACATAATAACATGGACAACAAGTTATAATGGAATAATTATTTATTTGAGAAAACAAGATGGTGATGATTATGATTAGTGATTTTGTGCATAATACTTTGACTATTAAGGATTGGTTTTCAAATAACTAAACAATTGAATTGAAAATTAGAGGGAGCATTATACACGATCATTTGAGTAAGGTTTCTAATAATCACTAGCAATGGCTTGATTCAAAGTTTAGAGAGCTCTTTTTATAATGTTATGAAAAATTATTAAGGCATAGTCGATGACAATATTGTTTTGTCATCACTTAATTTGGTTCATTTTTGTTATTGATGTTGTTGAAGTCGAAGATCCTTGATTTATACAAGGAATGGACTACTCTAACATATACAAAGAGGAAAATTGCACCGAATACATGCTATGGAATGTAGTGGGGTATGCTTGGTTGCAAATTGAGCCTCAAATCTATAATATCACATATAGATGTGTTACAAAGTGTGTGTGGAAAATTAGTTTGAAGCCTCATATCAAATGCCATAACTACATATGGTCTATGCCATATTTTTTCTTAGTGAATTGGAAATAAAAATTAATCATTTATGAAATCCTACCTCTCCTAAATATTGAAAGGACAAGAACAACTCCATGGTTTCCTATATGAATACCAAGGATAAGAACAATTCCATAGTTTTTTTTATATGAATACTATCATAATTGTAACATGTGTTAATACTGTGTTATTATGAATGCATGATTTTTATTCACTCAACCAACTTTGGATAAGGGAGAACCAAGGATAACTAAATAATTTATAACCTTTCTCCATCAATATCTAAAACATATGGGCAGTTACAAGTTTCAAATTTCACAACATGATACTAAAATTTTTGTAGTGGGGTGGTTGGCAACATCACAAAAGGTGATAGTGGAACAAATCCCACTAATTGTTCTTAAGTTGTAATTGAATGGGAGAGAGGACTAGTTCAAAAAGAATAGTTACTCTATTATCAAGGTAGATGGATTAATTGGTCCTTATAAGAAGATGAAGTCCTATTTAGATTGGTAGCTTATGTATCTAGATTTTTCTTGGCATTTTGTTATAGCTAATCATAAGCAAATGAGAGGAAATGTGAAATCACAATTCAATTTTTCTATCATATAATTGATGGGGTTTAGAATATTATGATTCCTCAATCTATTAGATAGTAACAAATTGTTATTCAAAAGAAAAACATAATTACCGATTGGATGAGATCTGTAACATCAAAATGAGAACTCTAACCCTAAAAACTCATATTACATCAAAAGCACCAAAGTCAACCCCCAAATTGAAAAGTGGTGTTGCAAGTAACCTTTTTTTTTTTTTGGGGGGGGGGGTTAAATTATAACCTTTTGTAACCATGGTCTTAAAAACCCATAATGTTGCTAACAAAAACCTTACAATCAACCCTCAAATCGAAAAATGGTGATATTAGTAGCACCTCGTTTTTGGAGATGTTAAAATTACCACTTATTTAAAACTATGACCTTAACCATTGTTTTCATTGCAACCAAAATTCAAAAATCAACCCAGAATTGAAAAGTGGTGCTATTATGTTATAGACTTAATATCCACCCTATATTCCAGGGAGGAAGCCATAAGAGGATAAAGTCCTAAATACATCTTTTGCCTAAGAATTGAACCCTTTTTTAGCCCTTATTGACATCCTCACAGGTCACCTAGTGGGAAACAAGCGAGGCCCTCGCTAGACACTAGTATCTCGTTCCGCGATGCACTGTCAGAATTCTAGAATTGAGGAGTTATGAGGTGATAGGAGAAGGGTGAGTTGGATATTTGTGTCAAAGGCCTAGGAACTCACATTGTTTGAGTCTCTACTGACCTCTAGAATCTATAGAAGACTCTCCCAAGCCTCCTCCAAGAGCTTGTTATATAGATCTTGGAGGAGGCTTGGGAGAGGCTTCTAGATCTTCTAGAGGCCACTAGAGACTCGAATGATGTGATTTCCTAGGAATTTGACACAAATATCCAACTCAACCTTCACCTATCACCTCGTAACTCCTCAATTCTATAAGTCTGACAGTGCCTCGCAGGATGAGATACTAGTGTCTAGCAAGGGTCTTGCTTGTTTCCCACTAGGTGACCCACAAGGATGTCAATAAGGGATAAAAAGGGGTTCAATTCATAGGAAAAAAATGTATTTAGGCCTTTATCCTCTGATGGCTTCCTCTTTGGCCTATAGGGTGGAGATTAAGGCTACAACAATAAGCAGGCCAAAGCAATCAAATTCTGGTTCGAATGGGTTAAGGAAGGCTATATCATTGAGTTTTCTATTGAGTATAGTGAATCCTTCAACACTGTTGAAAGGAAGTTTACCATAATACCTAGAATAATACTACTATAAGAGATTACTTTGTGGATCAAAATGTTATTTTTGGAGAAGGGGCTAATGCACATGGAGCCCGATAAAATGGATGAGTAAACCACCATGCTCTAGGGGGGAAATAGAAAGGATGGGGGGGGAAGAGAGAGTGAATGGATATAATGGAAGAGATCCATAAGACAATGAAATGAGGTGAGAAAGGGATGGACCCATAAGATCCTAAGAGAAAAATAACAAAGGGATATGCAAGAAGAGCTAAGATAAGGAGGAAATACGAACATAGGAACGGAGAAAAAATAGTAATGGGTCAGACCCAAGATGAAGAGAAAAGAGACCGCACTAGGAGGATGTACGGGAGACAGTTATGTTCTAGAGAGAAGTGCATAAGGAGAGAGGTTGTCAAAGAGACATGACGTTAGAAGTAGGGTATCAAGTGATAATACTAGGAGTAGTGGGAGTAGATTTAAAGAAGATGAAGTCAGATCTCCTTGGATGATAAGAGATGTAGTCACCTCAGAGAAATATGAGGCAGAGAGTAGCAGTAGAAGATGGTGATGGACCCCTTTGAGAAGGATAAAATGCCTTAGCGATTGTGAGTGGGATTGTGCGGATACAGGTAAGAATCTCTTTGGTATCCCTCACCAAAAATAATGAGAAAAGAAGGAAGAACCCCCTCTTTGAACCACTCCCCTTGCACATTTTAAATCAAGAAGAAAGAAACAAAGAAAGAGTGGATATAGAAGTAGAAGAAAGGGAATACGAATATATGAGTGAAGAAGAAGTCAAAGTCAACAATAGTTCTCAAGGAATATCATCTGTATCAATGTCAGTATCATCAATAGATAGTGGTTAGTCAGGAGGATATATTACTAGATCGAGTATGGAAAACCAAGACACAACTCTGAGGATTCCTATGTTTCATGGGACATGAAGAGAATATGTAGAAAAACATTGGTTTACATGTGAAGCTATATGGTTTGTGAAGAGAGTCACAAATGAGGCATATAATATAGCACAACTGAAGACCACCTTTAGATACAGAGCTTTGAAGTGGTATATGAAGTACAAGTATACTATGCCAGTAGGACAATTTAGGTCCCTAATGGAGATAAAGAGATATGTACTTAGGGAGTTTCATAAGCCTAAGTAATAATCAAAATGTATCGTCGAGATCAAAGAGATCAAGCTGAAAGATGGAGAAATTACATGGGACTATGACCATCAGTTAAAAATACCATTAGACAGACTGATATTTCAGATCTAAGATGTCCAAGATAGAGAATGTTTTGTTGCAGGACTTCTACCCCACATTCACATCCCACTCACCCAACATAAGGTGATGACTCAAGCGAAGGTCGTAGATATTGTGATGTGACTAGAAGCTATGCCAAGAGGTGGTGAGACATTAGTATGGATGACGTAGGTACAATATCAAATTCGATTGGTGTAGGTACAATCTCAGCTCTAGCTAGTGTAGGTACAATATCAACTTGTAAATATCACCATGCAATTATAAGATATGACTAAGTCTAAGGTGGTGCAGGAGCATGTGTGGTGCACTATGTGCCACATAGACGTTTACCATAGGAAAGACTGTCTTACGTTGGCGTGCTACATGGAAATGGGCATGCCAAATCCATTTCCAACAAGACCTTAGATCGAGTGGTGTAATATTTACATACAATAGGGAAATATACCTCTCCATTTCTCAACATTACAGAAGTATCATAAGACTACACATACTCCGTTTTTCTAGTTCTACAAATCCATGGGGCATGATGTGAGAAAATTCTAGTCACTTTAGCTTATGAGAGAGAACACTGTAGATGACTTCTGGGTCCAATAGGAACATAAATGTGGTGACCATGGAGGCATTGATAGAGGATGATATCAAGGAGGCCTAAGGGTAGGATATGGAAGAGGACGAGGAAGAGGATATGCTAGTAGTGGAGGAAGATTTCCTATCTACTTTAACTGTGGTGAAGTGGGACAAATGTCATGATTCTTTACTAAACCACATGCACTCTCTGGGTACTACCTCAGTACAAAGCATGTCATAGAAGAATACCCATATTTGTTGGCAAAGTGGGAAGAGAAGAAGGTGCATTGCAATATGGTGATTGTGGAGCTGCACGAAGATCATAATCCAAAGGAAGAATATAATGTATGGGTGGTAACCTGAGGAGGCATTAATATGTGAATGGAATTGGAACATGGATAAATTTATGGTCAGGGAATCGAAGGGAAGACCAAGAAAGCAACACAGAAATTTCCTAAGTTTGATGTCGCACAACAAAATAAATTCCCGTGTGAAGCACACAGGGCTCTAGAGGAATATAAGACGTAAAGATTTATTGTGTGCAATACAAATATCATTGGAGGAATACCACATGCACACAGATTTGCAGTGCACAACACAAATATCACTAAAGGGAGCCCACACGTGTGAATATTTACAAAACACAACACAAAAACCATTGGAAGAGAGTTCAATATGATATCTGAACTCAAAATCTATGATTTGAATGGTGTCGTGTTGGATCTGGGATCTGATGTTAACATCTTTCCAAATAAATCTTGGGAGTTGATGGGTAAACCAAACTTGGTATGGTACCCCATTCAATTCAGTTTGGCTAACCAATACATAATCTATTCCATCAGTAGGCTGGATCATGTAGAAGTGAACATTGAAGGGGTAAAAACCAGAGTATATTTTGAGGTGATAGAGATCATGGATGACTTAGAACCCTACCCATCTCTACTTGGCATTGACTAGGATTTAATAATAAAGTAGTCTTGAATATGAAGAAACAAAAAATGTCCTTTGAAGCAGACACCTTGTGCATTATTGTTCCACTCGATTTGAATGAGGGTGGCATATAAAATGATCCCATGAATGAGGATGTGTCGAGTTCCATAATTGAGAACATATATAATATTACAGGGTGTAGGGAATATTATGTCAACCCCATAGTTCATGGAGAGATGATCTTGAGAAGTGTATGCTCCTATGACACAGATTCATAGGAGGCTATGGAGAGATGGTAGAATAATCTATATGATTTTTTTACCAGGAGATGTGCAAAAATTACTAAGGCAGTGGATTGGATTGGATCATAGTTATGTGATGTGCCAAGATTTGATGGTATGGGTCTAGTTGACACATTTCTGGTGTAGAAGGAATAATTAGTCCCAAAGAACCAAAGGATACAAGATATAAATACATCCATCAAAGGAACACCTATGCACTAGTGGGTGAAACACCACGAGGATATACAAGAATGGGCGCAAGTGGTCGAATTCATAAAGGTCAGGTTCCATCCCATAATTGATTTTGAATTGAAAAAATGATATAAGGGCACCGAAGATCCTCATGAGCATATTTTATTTTGTGAGAGGTGTTGGAAAACCAAGCATATCACTCACACACAATGGGTCCATAGGTTTATCCATACCATGGACAAGGTACCTAGAAGCTGGTACATCCAAGAAGAAACAAGAAAGGAAACTAGAGACTGGGTAAGCTTTAACCAATAGTTCTACGTGATGTTCAGTTTCACTGTGGAAATTGTAGCATAGAGGGAGACACTCTTAAGAATTGAGGATTTCGTTTTCCATCGTCAGCCTAAAGACACCGCAACAAAAGTTGTCCGCGCCTACCACAAGCCAATGTTAAAACTGAAGCAGGTTGTACACTACTGGAATATTGTTAGTGAAAACATGGAGAAGATGTCCCCAGGTGAGTAGAGACCAATGAAATTGGAGCAATCATTCTGTCCAAGGGAAGGCCTCTAGTAAAATTGCAATAGACTACGCACGTCTGTTAAAGACCAATAAAAATAATATAGGTATATAAGAAGCACCAAAGATGGAAATTATTGGGAACTATTGGGACTAGGATACAATAACAAAAGTGGTAGAATTTCTAAAGGAGTATGAATACCTCTTTCCCAGAATATTCTCAGAGATGAAAAGTATCATTGGATCCCTTCGTGCCATGAAAATTTCGTTAAAGGCCGATGCTAAACCACTAAAGAGGAGACCCTATCGCCTCCATCCAAAGTACAAGGAAAATGTGTGCAAAGAATTAGATCGAATGTTGGAAGCTGGGATCATTGTCCCCATGGAGGATTTAGATTAGATTAGCCCAATGGTGGTACAACCAAAGAAGACATGATACATAAGGATTTGTGTCGACTTGTGTAGTTTAAATCCGGCCTACATACATGATCCATTCCCCACACCATTTACTGATGAAGTACTGGAAAATGTGGGTGGAATTGAGGCTTATTCATTCACAGATGGATTCTCAGGATAACACTCGGTGCATATCATGGAATAAGATCAAGATGAGACAACTTTTGTGACATAATTGGGCTCATTCATTTACACAATAATTCCCTTCGAGTTGAAGAATGCACTTGCGATATTTTCTAGGATTATGGTTGGAAATTTTAAGGACTTCATCCATAAGTTTTTGGAAGTATACTTAGATGATTGGATGATGTTCATTGTATTAAAGGAGCATATGTAGGCCCTACGATTAATGATAGATAGATTCTACCAACTACAAATTTCCCTAAACTTGAAAAAAATGTATATTTTGTACATCATTTAGGATGATACTCAGACATGTGGTATGCAAGGAAGGGTTGTTTGTCAATTAAACAAAATTTGATGCAATTTTGGATATGTTGGCTCCCACAACAGTTAGAGAATTGTGTGCCACGTTGGGACAAATAGGGTATTATAGACGGTTCAACCAAATTTACATGAATGTCACAACACCATTATAAAAAGCTACTACTCAAAGATACAAAATATGTCTAGACACAAGAATTTCAGGAGGCATTGGATATATTGAAGGAAAATTTGGTAATTGTATTGATCATGGTATTTCCAAATTGGACAAAGATATTCTACATCCATGTGGGTGCATCATCCATTTCACTAAGTTCCATGTTCACACAACCTGATGAGGGGAACATTGATCACCTCGTTTACTTTTCCAACCAAGAATTACCAGACTCTGAAAGTAATTATACCACGATGGGGCGTGAGGATCTGGCTATGGTATATGCCCTGCAAAATTTTTGACACTACTTACTAGGCACCCCCTTCAAATTTTTTACTGACCATTTGATGCTCAAATACTTGGTCAACAAGACAGTTTTGGGAGGGAGAATATGTCGATGGCTACTACTCTTCCAATAATTTGTGTTTGAGTTAGTTGTTAAGCTAGGAAAAATCAATGTGGGATCAGATCATCTTTTGAGGATCAAATCCGAGGAAGTTGATCATAGCTTAGATGATGATCTTCCCATTGCATAGATATTTCGAGTAGAGGTCATTCCAGATCAAATTTTAGAGATTATAGCATACCTTACAATAGGTAAAACATTGGATGGTTATACCCAAGCACAACCTTGACAACTGGTGACTCGTAGTGTCGATTATCAGTTGATTGTCGAGCACTTGTACAAGCTTGATGTTGATGGAATCCTACATAAGTGCATATTATACCTTGAAAAAGCCATGATCATATACAAGTTTCACGAAGGCATCATAGGGGGAAACAATGTTGGTAAATAAATGACACACAAAGTGTTACACATAGTATCATGGTGGCCATCAATATTTGTAGATGTTATGGAATATTGTAAATGTTGTGAATTTTCCAACAGATCGTAAAAGATTTCCAACGAGATGAATTGTTGCTATTCTCGATCATAATGCTATAAATGTTCAACAAATGGGATATTTAATTCATAGGAAAAATCAGTCCCCTGATGTATTGAACATGTGTGATCTACATTATTACTTCCACGAAGTATTTGACATGCTGGTTGGAAGTTGCACCAGTGAAAGAATGTATTGTAGAAATGAATGCACGCTTCATCTTTGAGAATGTGATCACGAGGTTTGGATGCTCAAAAGTGTTAATAAATGATTAGGGCACATTATTATTGAACAACATTATCCACGTGATCACTCAATAATTTATGATCCATCACCAAAATAGTACCCTGTATCACCCATTAGCCAATGATACAATTGAAGCAATCAATAATATACTAGAGCATGCACTAACCAAGATTTGTAATGTGTAGCGCGATGACTGAGATAAATGTATTCCAACAGTACTATGGGAATATAAACGACCTGTAAATAGTCGAATAAGAATACACCCTTCAAGTTAGTCTATAGAAAAGAGGTCATAATTCCTTTATAATTTGTTGTCCCAAGTTTTGAATTGCCCTCGCCACACATATGTCCGATGAACAATCCCTTCAGAAGTGGTTGGAAAAAATTAAGGAACTTGAAGAGGACCGAATCATCACATGGGAATATTCATTGGTAGTTATTTATACTTCCCCATGACAACACCATTTCATTCATAGAGAGTTAATGGTCATCCACATATAGTCTTGACAATAGTTATAGCTTGACTAGTCATCGAGGTATTTTAGCCACCAACACGAGCTGTATCACGAATTCTAGTTCCACAATGAATTCCCCAAACCCATGTCCCCTTCCAGTAGGTGAGAATTACTTCACATCCTATAGTACACATAGGTGGTTCAATTCCCTATTGTTCCATCTTCAACATAATTACATATTCGAGTTCAACTGCTAGGCAAGGGACCTATCTTACAGTTCACCAATTACAAGAACCCTATCGCCAAACAGTTCTATGAAATGTGATTCAAATATTATGTGGTGGACACCCCAACACCCAAGGGATGAGAGCTGGTGATCCCACCACCATGAATCAATACCTTTGATAAAATCAATCATCCAATTCTATAGACTTCCCCCTCTATCGGTTGCAGTTTTCTGCCTCTTCCCCACTACTAGCAAGCCTGAAAGAGACAGGGAGAAGATGACGCTCGTGCATGATGGATCCATCACCATGGGACAATCCCTAAAAAGCGTTGGGGTTATATTTCCAAGTCACGAAAGTGGGCCTTGGTCGATATACTCCTCATAGTTTTGGACCGCATGCTCAAAGACATCTATCCTTCACTAGTGTAGAAAACTATTGACAAATGAGAGTTTGAGATACCATAGGTGGAGAGCCTCATTCACATATTCTAAGATCCAGGGGATCCTTGATTCATTCTAGGTCCTGTGAATGGTGACAACGACCTCCCAGTTTGATATATTTTAACTAAGTAGGAGCATGGGTACACATCCTAGGAGGACCAACTAGTGGATCTATCAAATTCACCTATGAGTTATCGATGAAACTGCGTCATTGGATCGAGAAAGAGCCAAATAATAGTGTTGGGGGCCTATTGGCACCTAATATTTGAATATCACATGCACACCACAAGTTAGTAAGGTGTGTGCACCACAAGTTAATAAGGCATGTTCACTAAAACATATGCACAAAGAGGCACAAGGTTTCAGATATTACACTATCCAAGGATTATCTACACACACCAAACCCATTTTGTATTGCACACACAAACCCAAAATTGCACTACATGTGCCAACCCATTTTTGTATTTCATGCAAGAAGAGAGTCCATGCATATCGAATCTAAACTTATCTTTTGGGAATCATTGTAACTGATTTTGTAACAACCCGAATGATCATGGTTGAGGCTATGTATGAACTAGAAAGTTACTTATGATTGCCACACTTCGTGAAACATATGGGGGGATGCATGTGGATTTGTAAAGGGTTGGGATTTTTGAGTAAGGGGAGAGTGCATTATTGTAAGAGAAAGTAATATGGAAACGAATTAGAGTTCCAAGTTCAATTTTGTAACATTTCTTGCATAACTTTTTTGTTAAAGATAGTAAATGGGAATGGATGAGAAGAAAGATGTCTTAGTGCACACCGTATCTCTGTTTTAATTGATTGTTGATGCATTATGAACATGCTTTGGTCTCTATGCATGTGATTGTATCTGAAGTATGTTGAGTTGAATAAATGGAATTTGAATGACTTTCTTTGTTCATTTCATGTGTCATGGTTTGGATGTATGTATTTTTACATTCTTCTTTCTAATAATCTGTCAATAAGATATGAAGGAATGAATGGTTATCCTTCGAGGTTTCTTGTATATGTTTTACCTTCACATCCTGTAAAAGCCTAGTGGTCTTTGTGATTCTCATGGCGTCTTAGGTGAGACCTTCTTTGGTCCTCGACTGGATATTGAATATGTTGGCGCCTATGGGGTTTTGTTGGCAAGAGCTTAACAAACCCTAGGTATTTAATCCCCCAGTGAGAGATAAGTAAAACAATGAATTTGAGTGCATTCACTTCCTTGTTAGATACTATGCATGGTATGGTTTGAGTACCTTTTCCATATTTTTCAAAATATTGAAGTATAGGATTTTCAAAGGAAGTTTTAGTGTTTGGAAAACTAGTTTCTGAATGTGGGTTGTTAGTATGACTTGCTATACACAAACCCTCCTTCTAGTGGCAATTATATTGAGGGGGATTGATTCCTAAATCTCAGCAGGAGGGACTAAACCCAAGGAAGAGGCATAGTAAGAGTCTCCTATGTTGAATGGAATAATCCTTCGGGTTATGGTAGAGTAACTGTTTCGATGGGATTTAAGTAAAAGTTTTTATTTTCTGAGTATTTTTATTTTTTATAATTTTTTCTGTTAAGTGGTGAATAAAAGAAAATAAATGTAAGTTGAGTGAATATGAAGAAGACTATTATTGAGAGGTAACTCTTAGAAAGAGTAGATAAAAATAGTTTCGTGATTCTGCAATCCTAAGGATTAATCCTATAGGAAAGATGGTCTCTATAGGAATATTTCCAAGAAAAAACAATGCATAATTACACAAAAGAAAACCTGCATGAAAGTGACATAAAAATTCCATTTCATTCATAACTAACTACATAATTAATTCTACAACAAATTAATGAAATAAATAGAACATAAATTATTATAGAACATAAAATACAAATAAAACCCTAACAATAAAACACATTTAAAGATTTGCTAAAGATTAACAAGCAAGTATTTCAAATCACATACCAAGATAACTTTAACATGATACAAAATTCTTACTAGACATTATGAGCAAGTAATTAATAGAAAAATAATCCATTGATTAAGTCGATCCACAATGAATCTCCAACAAAAATGCCTTTGGCCTTAAGAATTTCTTTTTAATTAACTTAGAAATAATTCACAATTACAATCTCCAACGTACCCTTGGGAGCCAAAAATCCCTTTCAAAGTATTCAGTTTACATATTTATAGAATATAAAAGTAATCATGCAAATCATTTCTTAACTTAAACTTCAGGAGAATTGGGATTTGGGTCTTTAATATTTTCTTGATCATATCTCCCCAATGGAGTAAATAAATCATTACATAAATCTAAATGGGGAAATAAGTGTTGCTCCCTAGGTAATTTCAAAATAAAAATTTCACACTCGAATATTTTGATGTACTTTTATATTTTAGGAAAAGTACACTTCAATTGAGTCACTCTTCAAACTTCAATGGTGAGAAATATTTGAAGATAATTGTGCTCCAAGGAAGAAATGCTCATAACCTCTCTCTCATGCTTTTACATATAATCTTCTAAATGTTTCAAAACTTGTACAAGAGGAAAAAAATCCTTAGGGGGGATGAAACTAGGTATTTTGCATTGTATAGTGCTATCTTCAATCAAATCCCAAATTTTTATATATGCCAATCACTCATCCTCGATCATCTTTTGGGATTTGTGTGTAATTCTACTCCAATGATTAATAATTTTTCCAATCCATATAACTCACTCTTATTTAGCAGCCTAATATGATGATCATCTTGACCTATTCTCTTCTGAAACTGCTTGATATAGTTCAGCTGGTCATGAAACTTGCCCTATTGTTCTTTCAATACCATGTTTTCTTTATACAATATAAATAATTGCATTCTTAGTTCTTGTAGCTTGAACACTTTGGAAATAGGGTCCTTTTTTATTTGGTAATTAATTTTATCATCTTCCAGGAGTGGCATGTGCAGTGGGGTAATTTGTGATATCGAAGGGAATATTGTTCCTCACTTCGCTTGGGGATTAGGATCGATCTCCAACAAATCTGTTGAATCATACGCCTTGTGGCAAGGAATCCAAAAAATCATTATTCTTGGTGACTCTATGCTCGTCATCAGGGCCATATTCAAGCATACTAATGTTGGGAACAATTTATTCATAGGAATCATTTCTCATGTCCTTAGTCTACTTAGTAAATTCAATGATTACAAAACTTACCACATATTGAGAGAACATAATCATATTGCGGATTATTTGGATAAACATAGTTTAGATCTTGGAGAAGGGGAAATTGATGTCAATGATGTGAAGGGCTATTGTTTTATACCTTAATTATATGATGAAGCATTTAAATATTTTGGATATATGGATTCGAGTGAGGTGGATCAGTCACATGGAACATTGGTTGGTACACACATTTAATATGATAGTAATTGCTTCCATAAACAATGGCTTGAGAAAATTTAGATTTTATTGGAACTTGGGTGAAGCTATGGAGTTGACATTTTATTCTTTCTTTGATTCTTGGTGCTTGAGGGGTAAGTGGTGAGAGAATGAGTGGTGTGATTGAAGGGGAAGTGTTTGATGTTGTTAAATTGGTCTTTAGTGGCCAAAAATATTGTGGTCCATAGGTTTTTACCTCCTCATCTTTCCACCTATCATTTCTGGGTTTTTACTAGTTCAAATACTAAAATTGTAGATCAAATTATGCTTTCTGGGTATTATGTCAATGGAGGTGATGAATTCATATGGGAATACGTTGTGGATGATAGTGTAGACTAGTCTTAGTCTTCTGTTTAATAGTGTAGACTACTTGGGGATTGGAGAAATCCTACCTATGAAATTTAGAAGGTCTTAGTCCAAAATCTTGAACTTTGTGTCCATTGACTTTGTTAGCCTAGTTTTTCTCTTGTCCTGGGGCTCTATCCTGGTTTTCGGTGTTTTGGGTTTTATTCCTAGTCTTGGTTAATTATGGTGTAGTGTGACAGAGGCTAGTTGGTGGTTTTGTCTTCATGTTAGGTCTTGATCCTTTGAACTGGATACTTTGGTGTATGAACAAGACAAATTGAATCTAGAGATTTCTTGTTATTTGGCTTGGGAAATTGCATTATGATTTGTGCCTATTTATGTTGATAAAAGGTTTATCTCGGAACGTGATATTAAAGCTTGTTGTGGGCATGACAATGCACTTGGACGTGAAATTGGTGGTGGTTTTACTTGTAAAGTTTTAAAAATCAAGGATACAAGGTAATAGTCACTAGTTACACTTGTTTTCTTGTTACTGTGCTAACCGATGTTGTCATTCAAAGAAATTTTGGTTTGAATCTTGATTTTAAAGGTAATAGGGGCACCCTGTTTGGTTTCAAAATGGACCTTTCTTAGAGGGAAATAAAACAAATCCTCCGACACCATGAAGATATTTCTGAATCTAATCGATATGATCTTCAACAATTATTAGATAAAGTTGGGAATTTGGAACGGGTTTTCACTTAGCGTATAGAAAGTTTGGAATCTGAATGCCAATTTTTGAGAGCATTGGTCTTGCCTCAACATACTTTTTCCATCTCTACCAATCCAGTGTTAGCTTATTCTTTCCATGGTATCACTAAGGAAGGAAAAAGGGGGACTTGGAGTTGCACCAATGGATGTAGAAGAAGAATCTCCACCTCAAAATGGAGAGCAAGGGATCCCAAATGATGGCTCAATTAACAATTGATGTATTATAAAGTCATATTTTTTATGGCGCAGTTTGTTAAGAATCACTACTATCAAACAATGTGGAAATTTCACAAGCTTGTTTGCATATTCTATAGCTTACTACTAGTAGAAGAAATCATGGAAATATGCCATAATTTTGTAACATCCCAGATAAAATTTCTTGTTTTCCTTGGCACATATATTATATAACATAAAGTTCTCGTTTCTTAAAAATAAATAAAAATTGATCATCCTCCAAGATTTCTTCAATGAAGTTATTGAACATGTCTTGTAAAGCCTTATAGTATTTGACTTGATTTTCCAACAAGGGAATCTGTTTCCCAAGGCTTTGAATTTCCTTTACTTCAGCCTCAGCCTTGTCTGTGGTAGCATGAGAGATAGTTATTCCAGTAAACAATACGTTAGTTAGTCTCACTTTCTTCATGTCAATATTCTATTCTTCATTGGTACATAAGATAGAAGTATCCAAGTCCACTCTCTTTATTTTATATGTTTGTTGGACTATTTCTTTATTTCTTCTGTTATAAGAAATCAAATCAAAATCAACGACCTCTTCCATAGGTTCTGGAATTGGATGTTCTCCCAAAGAAAAAATATTATCTAGGATTCATAGAGTATGTGCTTTCTCCATCACATGTTTCTTACATTTTCTTGGACCACATTAGGGGATAATAACATCCTCCAAGGTTAAATATATGGCATTATTGGGATGTATCATTGTTTTCTCCTATGGTGATTGCTCTGTAGATGACTCTATTTGTTGTTTTATCTGAATGGATGGTATTTGAGTCTTAGTAGCAATACCTTCTTTATATTTTTCTTCTTGATTAGTTTCTTCTTGTTGGATCTTTTCATGTTATTTATTTTTCTTCTCTTCCTCCTCCCATTTTTCTTTTTCCTTTGTTGCTAACCTCTCTTTTTCTTTTCTTTCCTTTTCCTCTTGTTTTCTCTTTTCTTCTTCTTGTTTTCTCTTTTCCTCAACTTCCAATTTTTATTTTTATTGTAAGTCTTTTAAATCCTTTTTTTATCCTCATATTCAACTACTATCCTCCTTGTTTCTTCTAACATATTTTCATATTCTTCAACTTTTCTTCTCCTTATTTTTCCTTTGTCTTTTTTCTCAAATATTTTTATTGTTGTCGTATCCTCTCTTGTTCTTCTATTTCTTTCAACTCCACCTCTTCTTTCAATTTGATCTCCTCATCTCTTTTGGATTCCTCATCTCTCCTTTGTTTTTCTTGTTCTTCTTTAGACCTTGCATAATTAGAATAACTCAAAAAGATGCAAGGTCTAAAGATTTTAGTCTAGTTTCAAAACATCTTTCGAATCTCTAGCATTTTCAAACCGGATCTCACTATCACATTGCTTGTGAGTGTATGGCTAGGAAAAGGAAATAATGTGATAGTGTTTAGAAACAATTATAGATGGATCACGTTTTATGAACTAACCTTGGGAAAATTTAAACGCCAACACAACACTAGTTTCTTGTAGATTGGCATGCTTCGTATTGGCTAAATTGTAATGTCCTATATTGAAATTGTAAGGAATGAAAATTATTTCCACCCTCTTCAAGTAGAGAAATATTAAAACTTTTGTTATCCACAAATTTGGTCATTGTGATGATGTCATGATGATGAAAAATCAAGCTCTTTACCAAGAATACTTTCCTGAGAAAAGTTACAGTTGTCTTCTTCCATAAATCACATTTTGAAACATGTTCGCAGGCTACTTATATATTCTCCTGCGAGAATGCCTAATTCCCGCAGGCCACCTTAAGCTGGGGTGTGAACTTCTCRCACTGTACTCATTGTTAGGGTGCGAACATGCTCTTAAAGAGGAAAAAAGATAAAGATCTCGAACCTTCTAGAAGGGAATCTTCTAGAAGGATGAGTTGGCTTTCGAATGGTTATTCAGGTGCTGGCATTCCAGATATCTTGGGATCATTCCCTATCCAAGTAACTAATCTATTTCTTCCTATATATTGAGGAGATGGCTCATGGAAAGGGTTAAGTTCAGTTAGCAGCAAGTTAGCAAGAGTTTGATTAGAGAATTAGTGCAAGACTGTATGGAGGACTGATGCTACAGCAGCAAGAGACAACATCAAGGTCATCACATGTGGTTGATTTTCTTCATGCATGAGCAAGTGTGTGTGTCAGAGCTAGAAGCCATCGAAAGGAGACCTATGACATCAAGGCTCAGGTTGTAAGTTTCACTTTCAATTAATTCAATACAGTAATATGTCCCTTTCCCATAAAGATGATGCCACTTTATTACATAACTCCTTGATCATATGTATAGACTAGTTATTGAATATATTAATTTGCCTTTACTTCGATTGGTTCATTCTGTTGTGATCTGAACGGGACGAGAGCATTGGAGCAAATCTTGGAACAATAGAGATCTAAGGAAAGCGTTCATAAGGTATGTCCATGATCCTCATCTCTCAGTTCATTCAATAGTCTAGATCTAGGGAAAGTGTATTATTCTGTCCTGTTTTTTTCTAGATACCAGGTGGATCTAGGGAGATCAGTTTGTGTCTGCACTTACGGATTTATCCTATAACAACTTTGTAGTATTTTCTGATATGCCATCTCACCCAAGACAAGTCTATTGGGAACATACCTAGGTAACAAATGAGGAGCTATAGTAACGCCATAGATCCTAATATAGGTGTAATCCTCCTACATATATCAATTTCCTATGCACCTAATTAGCTTCATAGATTCTCAAGTCAGTCTTGGACATTCCTTGAAGAATATGAGATGATAGAGAGGAGTTAAGAAGAAATTGTGGATCCTTGCATAATGCTTCTTGTACTTGTTTTCCCAAATCAATTGACAATATACATGCACTGGGGATTCAAAAATATTCTAGCTTCAGTTTAAACCAAAGAAATTATTGTTGGCACAAATAATGTCCATGAGATAAGAATCCATGTAAAATGTGGGGACCACTCTTGCCTTAGCTTTGGCCTTTTGTGCCCTCTATATCATTCTATTTAAAGAATGAGAAAGAATAGTTTCCCAATTAAAAGCACAACATGTAGTGACAACTATGTAGGCCAATGGTAACCAAACATCTTTGAAATGTGTACAACCTTTTTCACCATACAAGCCAACTATTATATCCATTGTATACACATAAGGTTCCCTAAAATTAGCAATTGCATATATTCCATCTGATTTCCCAAAGAACTTATTTTCCTTTGGCTGCCGGTTGGAGAGGATATTATGAGTGTAATTCTCTTTATTAAACTACTTAACAAAACTTGTGATCATGTATACCTCTGGTTGTAGAAACTTATAATATTTATCTATTTTAGATGGGAGGTAAGACTGTATGCATATTACCCGCTCATTCAAAATGTTCCTATATTCCACGTATGCATGGGAAATTATCCAATCAAGAGCCTTTGAGCAAGACATGATCATTGTGGTCTTATGCATAAAATATCCTATACAATTCTCCCCATCCTATGAAAGTGAGTTGAGAAATTATTGTTGGTTGTGGAGCCTGATTATCTTTCTGATTCAGAGGTCCTTGCTTTCAGCCGTGTTTATACCCCATGAAGTATTTACACCCCAGAAGTATGTACACTCTTCCACGCGAGGGAGTGCAGAGGGGGGGTATCCCCTCTGTGGGATCCGGGGGGTCCATCCCCCCGGCTGGGGGGTCTAGGGGCAAGCGGGCCCCCAAAGAAAAAATTGCCTTATAAAAGTATATTGTAATTTCATTGTAAATCTAGACCGTTCATTATAAGGTCGCAGATCTAACGGTAGAGATTATGTTAGGGTTTTTGCCCTAGAAGGCAACCCTCTTTTATGAGGGAAATGTATTGCGGC
>SNQJ01S0022177.1:70418-81141 GCA_010110895.2 Picea sitchensis | reverse complement strand
CTTGCATGCATATGAGAGTGGATCTGGTTTCATGGATGGGACAATGATTGGTTGGACATGTTGTTGTGACAACGATTGATTGGAAAGTTAGTTGTGACAGTGACAATGATAGTGATAGTGATAGTGGTTGTGATTGTGGTAGTTAACAATATTGAAGAAACATAGAAAAGTTAGATGGAAGAGAAGCATTGTTTGGAAGCCGAAAAATAACCATTAAGAAAGGAAGCAATGAAAGAGAATCAATTTTTGGAAACTGAACGAAACGAAGCAGAAAAGAGAGAGAATATTTTGACAGACCATCTTAAGGAAAGAACTGAAGACTTAAAACAACTTGAGGAAGAATTTAGTCAAGAATAAAGAAGACTTGAAAAATAAATCATCTCCTTGAAGATCCAACTTGAATAAGCAAAGCCAATAGAAGAAGTCATGAATATTCAGATGATGAAGAAATAAGAAGAGGTTAAGAAGATTGAAGAAAAATTTCTCACATTGAGAAGTAAAATCATCAATCTCAACATGAATGTTTAAGAGAAAGAAACATCCACATCAACAGTAGAGAATGAGGAGAAGCATTCCAGGGTGACAAAAAAGAAAAATGAAGAAAAGAGTAAGAGTTATGTAGAAGTACTCAAAGGAAGGAATCCTGGTGAGAAAGAATCAAAGAAGAATAATAGAGATACATCTTCAACAAGACATACCATGTTCAAGAAACAAATAATCTTCAACGATAATGAAGATATCCACAAAAGAGAAGATCATGATCAACCAAGACTAGAATTCAGAAGGACTACACAACAAAGAAGATCATCCACTCTGAGATATGTAAATTTCTTTTATGGTCATTGTTTTTATTGTACTAACTTTGGACATAAATTTGTAGATTGCAGGGCTCATGGAAGAAATGTTCAAGAAATAAATTCTTATGTGGCCCCACATAACATTGAATGTTACAAATTCCACAACTATGGACACATATCTCGTGATTGTATAAGCATGATGGATACTTCTTTGAGAAAGACATTGATATCAGATACACGAAGTTTTGGAAAAGAAAATAAGAACAGATAAAGGAAGATCAGATGAATGAAGGACACCCATAAGTCATACTCTCAAGATTGGCAATAGTAAAAGATAAAGACAAATCTATAGGGAAAAATAAAGATGTTAGATATATGAAGGTTTGGAGAAGAAATTAAAAACAAGAAGAATCGGTGAATAAAGACCAGGTCATAGATATCACAGGATTTGCAGTAGCACGAGAAATAAAAGAAGAGAAGGTAAATAAAGAACATGTTCAAGAGATTGTACTTTTAGGAATTGTAGCGCAAGATCAATTCATAGGTAGAAAGAAAGAAGTCACAGTTCAGAGAGATGATGAGTTTACAGATGAAGAGGAAGATTACTCCGCATCAGAGAGAGTATTTTTCAGATCCATCCGGCTTGGAGTCTCCCAATAAATATGTATATTGAAAAAGGGTAGTCCATGCAGTAGATACTACAGATCAAAGAACCATATTTCGAGTAGTATGAAGTGTTTGCAGAGACAGATTCAATTCCTGAGCAAGCAAACCAAAAACTTGAGTTCCTTTTGGATTTCCTTCCTGATCAATGACAACTGCTGCATTGTCATCAGATTGTATCATCATTCCATTGTCACATTCAAATTCTTTACAGGTGTGTATAACTACGGCTCTAACCACTTCCAATTTTTCCAGGGGCATGTTAGGTACTGCTTCTTTAATTATATCAATGATAACATCACATATATGAGTGCAGTTATGATTACTTTCTCCTAGAAATCAAATACACATTATTTTTTGGGCTCCACTGTTTTCCTCTATATTCAAATAAGATCATTCAGATAACAGAAGTGTAGAGTAACAGATTGATCGATTGAGAAAGCAGTGTTCCCACACATGTATCAGTTTGCAGTAGAACAAGAAAAAGTTTATGATTATATTTCACATATGCATTCAGACATGGATATCTTCAGTACAATTTGTTCCAGAGGTGAGGAGTTTGATGAGCACATGGATAAGATCAATGGACATATTTTGATTCATTTTGATAAAAAATAACATGTGATGATCAATTATTTTACATTCAAGAGAAGTCTTCAGAATGGCACAATGACATATGTGTCAACATTGTGGACAATTGAGTAGCATAGTTATGGACAATTTGTGACATATGGACATAGATGGATTCGTGAGATGTTTGGTAGGTACAAACATCATGGGTCAGAGAAGATGCATAACAATGTATTTACAATTTCAATTAGTGGAATCAGTTGGTCACAAAAAGGAAAGAAGTGAAAGGCATAATAGAACATGGAAAGAAAAATTGTCAGTATAAGCTATATCATCAGAACAAAATCATTTGACAACATGGTCAAGTGATTCAATAAATCAAAATTTTGAATGCTTTTTATATCTATCAGTGAATTACATGAGGAAGAACCAATGGACAATAAGTAACATTGGAAGAGAGGAAAGGAAACATTTCACAGGTATTTCTACATCTTGCAGAGAAGGAAAATCATCAGACAGAGAGATCCAAAAAGGAATATCAGTAGCATGCAGATAGGGGGAGACATACCCATAAGGGGAGCTATCATTTTTCCTATGATTGGTTAGAGAAGGTGCAGTATCATGAGGATACATATTGACAGGGGGAGTTAACCTTTGGTCAAAGATGAAGAGAAATAACAAAGGCATGAAGGCAGAGGGAGTAACCCCAAGGAGATATAACCTTTTCCATTGATGTCAAAGGGGGAAAGATAGAAACGTTGATGAGGAGCGATGATTACAGGGGGAGCATGAGCATGAGTGTTTTCATGCCTAAGTGTTTCCATCAATGTTGGTGTTGCCATCAATGCTAAAGGGGGAGATTGTTGGACAATTGGTTTTCATTGATTCCAACCCTTGGAGAGTGATATTTAAGATTGATGTCAACCCTTAGAGATTGATGTAAGCCCTTGGAGAGGTCTAGAGACATTGGAAAATTGATTAAAATTTGTATGATTGATATTGATGGTGAGTTGGTTGGGTACATTTGATGTAGTCTACATGTAGCCCCAAATGTGTGGTCATGGGACCCAAAGTTGATTAAGGAATACAAACATGAAGGATAGTGACATTACAGGTAAGAGTATCATGGATGGATAGTACGCGTCGTGTTGTTTCTGGTGATATGTGTAACATGACGTGGTTCCTCACGGTTAAGGAGATATGGCCTTGTAAAGTTGGAAGACCCAAATAATGGTCAAGAAGCCCTATTTGGTTACAAGTCAATTAATGAAAGGGTAAAGTTGTTGTAACAAGAAAACCATAGAAGCCCTAAATTAAGGAGAGGATTTACCTAGAAAAAGTATAAATACACCTCAAGGAGTCATTCACAAATACACTCACACACTTTTTCATTGATTATATTTCTTGTGAATGTTATGGTATAGTGTTTTTGGTTTATTGGTTTACAATGGAAATTTTTCTGAGGTAGCGAAGGAAAGGAAGTGCGAGATTCTCGGGATTGCAGTGGAGAGCCTAGAAATCTTAGGAAACCCTAATTTGGGTCATCCTCATAGGTTTCACTATACTTGTCAAGTGAGGTATCCTCGCGGGTCAAATAGTGTGCAACAAGAGAGGCACTGATAAGTTTGGGAAAAAGGGTGGTAACATGCAACAAAAGCTGAGAAAGGTACGTATAACTGAGGTATGATGTTCCATGTCATTCACAGAGCTACGTGTATGAGTATATTCTTGTGTTGAAGGGTGTATTATGATGACACATGGTTAATTTTTGAAGTATAAGCTTGAGTCATATCATAAGTGCATGGTACAAACCCTAGTGTGTGGATTGAGTCATTTCTGTTATTGTATATTGCTGGTTATGTTGAGTACTTTCTCAATGATGTTATGGCACTTTGGTTATGAGGAAAACCATGGTAATGTGATACTATCTAGAGGCATATCCTTTATATATTTATGCACATCCTTGGTACATGTTTAAAGGCACTATTGGATGTATAGTACTTTCTCTAGTGAATGGTTTTGACACATATTTGTTGAAGTATATTGTTGGTGCATGCCTGAGTTTTATTGGTATATCTTATGGTGCAATGTGAGAGGATTTTGTTAGTTTTCTTGATATATGATTGGTACATTTCTTGGATACATTGACACATAGTTTATGGTAGTTGGTTGAGACATAGCTTGATTCTTGGTTTGGAACATGATTGAGGTGCATGTTGGACACTTGATGTTGGCATAGTGTTTGAGGCACATCTTGGTGATATTGGCATATTGGTGGAGTTTATGTACATGGTTGATATGCATGGTTGACACATAGTATGGTACAAGTGTTGATGATGCAAGTTTGGTGCATGGTTGATGCACTTGTTATGGTACATGGTTGATGGTACAGGTTGGTACTTGTGATGGTATGTGGTGATGTTTCTACATGCTTGGTAGAGGAATGTATTTGTGATGTTGAGCATATGGTTTGAGATATGCTCTTGGTGATATTGGCATGAGTTGCATGTAGATGAGAGTGTATTTGGTTTCGTGGATGAGACAATGAATGGTTGGACAGGTTGTTGTGACAGTGATCGATTGGATAGATTGTTGTGACCGTGATCGATTGGATAGGTTGTTGTGACAGTGACAATGACAATGATAGTGATAGTTGCAGTGATAGTGGCAGTGGCAGTAGTAGTGAAAATGGCAATGATTTTGGTAGTGACAATTGGTCTACACTTATATTTTAGGGTGGCAGAACGGGGCAAGGAAAGGGGGTTGTATCCTCCTTCCGGTTGGATCTGTAGAATCAGGGAGTTGGAGCTTCCTTTAGGTTGGAGCCTGAGAACTAGGTGGTTGTATCCACCTTCTGATTGGATCCTAAGAACCTATGGGGTTGTATCCTCCTTCTGGTTGAAGCTGGAGAATCAGGGAGTTGGATCTTCCTCTAGGTTGGAGCCTGAGAACTAGGTGGTTGTAGCCACCTTTCGGTTGGAGTTGGAGAACCCAGGGGGTTGTAGCCTCCTTCTGGTTGGAGCCATAGAATTCATGGAGTTGTAGCTTCCTTCAGGTTGGAGCCTGCTAATAGGGGATTGGAGACTCCTTCCAATTGCAACTAGAGAATTTGGAAGTTGGTGCTTCCTATGAATGAATTCTGGATATATATAAGAAAGCATTCAATGGTTTTCTCCCATTTGGGTTTCCACATAAATACCATGTATTGTGTTCTTGATGTGATGTTGATGTGATGTTGCTTATGTTTACCTGCTTATGATATATATATATATATATATATATATATATATATATATATATATATGATACATTGATGATATACTGATGAACATTGTTGTTAAAGTGAAAGAATATGTATTGTGGTTAAAAGTGGTATGAAGTACTCATATTGATTCACCCCTCTCTCAGTATTCCAACATTTTTTTCTTTGAGAAACAAAACTTACTATTTTCGAATTCTTAGATTGTTATGACTAGAAAATCATCCATGTGAAAACTAGAAAATAAGGAGTTCTAGAACATCCCTGGAGGTTGCAGTGAAAACAATGCTATACATGAAATGCAAGTAGAACCAGTGCCTCTAAATTTTGTAATCAATCCTTGGTCATTGCACGCAGGATGTAAACAAACCAATTATCTAAGAAAACTTTGTTGGAATAAATGCATTCTTATATCAATAAATGGATTTCAATTAACAATAAACTTAGTTCACAATGTGAAATCACTCAAAAGTAGTGAAATTTACTCTTGGCTCAATACTCCCAAAGGTTAGAAAATTGAATAATTACAGAGAAGTAGACATGATCTTGTGCCATCATGAAAAAGACAATCTTGAACCTGATAAAATTCTAAAAATGTTCAAAAATTTATAAGGATTTGGCATTCTAAAATTATGAATTAATGGCGATGAGATGTGCATAATGGTTATCGACGAGTGTTTGAAATTTTGTATCCACAACGTGTTTCCTCTTTAGTTTTTGGGTAAAGTTTTGACACTGATCAATGTGTGCTAAGAACCATTTTGGTGTATCGGTGACCATTTCTCATGCAATGTTCAAAGGATGAGCGATTGTATGATTTCCCAAAATATGTGCAAGTGTTGGGAGACTTTGACAGATGAAAGTTTTAAATCATGGTGACAAACTCTATCGAACCTGTTTCAAAATTTGATTGCTATGAAATAGAACTTTCCATTCAGGCCAAAGTTGGTTACTAATGATAAGCACTTGTCATAAAAATGTTTAACTTTTCACGATTGTTGCATTTTCTAACTTTCTGTCAGTGCATGTTATAACTTTTCAATCATTTTTCTTTTAAACTTTCTAATGGTGCAAAGTTGAAAATATTTTGGATGATCAATGTAAATAAATTTTTTTCTTTCTACATTAGTCATTGACAAAATTTTGGACTTTCTATCTGTGAATTTTTGAACTTTCCATTAGTAATGAAAGTGAACTTTTGTCTCTGATGAAAGTTTCAAAAGTCGCTAATGAACAGTAGAAAACTAAGTAAAAGAACTCAAAAGAAATATATTTTTTTTGGGTTTTTTTTAGCCAAGGAGTTAGGTGAAGAATGACTAATTGATCAAAACTAGGAAGCAAAAAATTATTTTCAAGATAAGAAAAGAAACTAAAGAAAAAGTGGTACTCACAATTTGCAATTTGTTTTAGGGTATGTTGTGTACTCAACACATAGGGTGGTTAAGAAATGAAAGTATGGTGGGGAGATATGACCCCCAACTTTCCAAGGAAAAAAATGAGAGGATTACAAATAATATTGCTCCTCATTTCAAGCCTTCAATCTATGAACATTCCAAATTGTATTATCCTTGTTCTAATACAACAATGCTGGAAGAAGAAATTAGTGGCACTTTTTCGTTTCCATTGTGATAGTTGTTAAAGTTTATTTTTTATTTATGGATATAAACCAAGTTTGGAAAAGAGATAATTTTAAATGCAACAAAATCTTTGTATAAAGGTCAGTTCTATTCTATGTAATACTTGAGTAAGATCGGGATATGTGCAAAAAAGAAACTTGCAATCATATGGTAATTTGTTGCAAATAATAGTATGTAAAATCCAAACTTTAATTCTAGCTTGCATTAAGATAGAATACTATTGATGAAACAACAAATCCCTGAAGCAAGTCTAACACCTAGATTGTGCTCTACCTTCATAATGCACAATGAAACTCATGCTTTGGGGCATTTAACAAAAAAATCATTTATTTTTATTTAAAAACTGAAATAGAAGAATTTGATTACAATTAATAGAACACTAACATGCTATGAATACTTTCACTTACCATTTATTGTATAAATCCTCTAATTACAAAGTGATCAATAGATACGTCCTTATGCACTAGATTAGAACTGGTTCGATGCTTTGTTCCTCTATATAGTACACAGTCTGTTCTAACTCCATTATATGTGGCTATCTAAACCACTTCAATCAAACTTGAGTGAGTCTCGATTCAATTCTTCATTGGATGAACCAAAACCCTCAATGCCTTTTCTCCCCTCTTATTATTCCCAATTCCTCCCTTGTCGATCCATTTCTGTTCATTGAGGAGATGAAGAGTTTTGATGGTTCACTATCCAAATATTTCCTAATTCACAATTCACTCCCTCCTCTTTCACAAGCAATTTCTAATTGGAACTTAACCTTCATGATATGTGTAGACTGAAGTTGGAGTCGGAAAACTGAGTAGCAGTATAAAATTCCTGTGTAATTCTTGTAGCGTGGATTTGTAGCATAATTCCTATAGCGTGGAGTTGCAACATAATTTCTATAGCGCAACGTTTCAACATAGAAGTGAAAACACTTTTATTTTCCATTTGGAAATGAGTCACAACATTGTCATTTGTAACATGGACTAATAATAGGAGCTACAAATAGAGTTACAACCACCCTTATTCATACTAAATTGACTTGTACATAATTCAAATTTTTTTGGGTGATGTGGATTGCCTGGAACCAAGGATAATTCTGCATCAAACATCCCTTGTAAGAAAAATATGAGCTCCAGCTCATGTGGTGACTATTCCATAGGATGGAGGACTTCGTAGGTGTGTTAGTTCTTCTTTGGAAACCCACGATGCATCCTTAGACCCTTTGTTTTTCCATTTGACTAAATATTCCAAATATTCCTTATTGCAAGTTTTTCTACCAATCCTTGTGGCCAAAATTTCTTACACTTATTCAGCTTGTTTGACTGGTAACTATTTTTCCCATCTATCCAGATTACCTTCATCATCACCTTTGTCTCCCTCATTAAACTCATATAGATCAACAACATTGAATCTTGGAGATATATTGAACTTGTCTGGGAACTCCACCTGATAAGAATTATAAAAAATTATTCTCAAGATTTTGCATAGTCATATTTTCTTATATTTAATTTTTTCATACGCACCTTTGGGAAATCGTTCTTTTCTCAAGTGATCCATGACTAACTCACCTTCTTCAAAGATTTTTTCCCTTCATTGTATATATGTCCTATGTTTGTATTTTTTATTGCTTTCCTATAGCTTTTGTCTTAATTGCTCGTGAAATTCCTACAAATTGTCTGCAAAATCACTTTCATCAACACTACTTTGATCTCCTAGAATTGGTAAATCAACCAAATCTACCACCCCTTTAGGTGTCCTTCCATAAAAAAATTTGAAATGGGATTTTCCCTGTAGATTTGTTCATTGAACTATTGTAAGTGAATTCATCTTTTGCCAAAACTAAATCCCACCGACGAGGACTTTCACCACTCAAAATTCTCAATAAGTTTCCTAAACTTTGGTTTACCACTTCAGCCTACTCGTCTGCTTGTGTATGGTAGGCCGAACTATATAACAACCTAGAACCCAAATTTTTCCAAAGTGTCCTCCAAAAGTGACCAAGAAATATTGTGTCTCTGTCTAAAGTAATACACATTAGTAGACCATGTAACCTTACTACTCTGAGAAATAAAGAAACCACTTCACTAGCATCAATTGTCTTCTTACTTGCTAAAAAATGTGCCATTTTTGAAAACCGATCTACTACCAACAACACAAAATCATGCTTCCTCTATGTCATAGGTAGTCCCAAAATAAAATCCATGCTTACATCCTCCCATGGTCTTTCAGGTACCAACAATGGAGTGTAAATCCATGTATTATGACTTATGCCTTTGGCTAATTGAGAAACTCTACAACACTCAACAAATTTTATGACATCTTTGTTTATGCTAGGCCAAAAGTATTATTCTTTCACCAACGTTGTGGTATTTTCCATGCCACAATGTCCTCCTAAACCACCAATGTGTAACTCTAATGATATTCACTTGTAATGAACTCTGTGGAATACACAACTATTGATTTTTAAACAGGAATCCTTCTTGAATATGATAATCCAAGAAAGGTGTTCAATTCATACTCCATGGTTCTTTGCATGATTTCCAAGATTCTGTAAAATTTGCATCCTCTTCATACAATATTTTCACACATTTCAAACTTACCACTTCAACTGACATGGTGTTGAGCAATACTATCCCCTGACTCAATGCATTAGCAACCTTGTTCTATTTCCCTTATCCGTGTTTCAAAACAAAGGAATACATTTGCAAAAATTATACCCATTTAGAATGTTTTTTATTCAATTTACCTTGGTTGTTAATGTACTACAGCGCCTTGTGACCATGTTAGGGTCCTAACCCACACATAGGTAGAACAATATATTCAGATGTAATAAAGGTCAATATTAATAAGGCCTTTCAATAAAATAGAATAAGGTGGATGTAAGAAGACCCAATAGAAGCTTCCGCTTCTAGAAGGATCTTCCTCTAGATGCTTCTCTTGAAAGACATATTTAGTATAAATAAGGGTCGAGGGTATGAAAACCCTGGCTTGGAGATTATTGTAACAGAGCGCTGCTCGACTGGAGGTTGCCCCTCAAAGAGGCCCGTGAACATTGCTTTGTGAATCAATGTTCTATTTTTGTTGTTATTCTTATATCATTTATGTGTCATTGTGGAGATTATGCTGGTTATATTACTGTTATTCTGTCATTTATAGCATTTTATTTCTATTCTGCATACTTTTTATATCTGGTATATTACAAGTGGTATCAGAGCACTTTCCTTGGCAAAAATTGTGGGATTTTTTTTTTAGGGTAGAGACGTATTTCGACGTCTTTAAGCCACAGAGATCTGTCATTACCCGCATAAACCCGTGGTTGAGGGATTCATACACGCAGGAAATACAAGTGGTTCTTAAGCACACATTTGTTGGCCACCCTTGTAACCCCTGTTGGTACCCCTTCGAGTGGTAGCGCATCAGATAACACTTGTGTACGGATCGACCTAGATTTCCTAAAGCCCTCTTTAGATAAACCGATCGGTTGCCTGACTGCTATAGTGCCATCGAGAATAGCACTCGGGAAGATACTCTCTAGTACCTGGGTAGTTGGGTAGTACGACTAAGGGTACGGTCTATCCTCCTTAGTTAGTGCCCTGAGATATTGGGCCGAGTACTACTGTTGGACCCTGCATGTATATCAGAGAGCTATAGCACAAGGCAAACCCTTGTCTATAGAACCCTTGAATACCTAACCCTTGGGGGATAGAAACATAAACAAATTAAAACAGACAAGATCTATTTCCACGCAACTGTGTTCGGGTTTCCAAGTAAATACACATTTCTTTCTGGTTAAGCATTTGGGG
>SNQJ01S0022177.1:48256-65757 GCA_010110895.2 Picea sitchensis | reverse complement strand
AAAAAGGATCCATTTGGCTACAGCCAGAAGCAGTTTTGTACCAGTGTGAGCGTCGCCTACGTTAGAGAACCATCAAGGAAGTTCTAGTCTAGTGGAAAGATACAACTCCAACAGATGCCACTTGGGAATCAGATACCATTCTGCAACAGTTTCCACATCTCAAGCCTTAAGGACAAGGTTGTTTTTAAGGGGGCGGAAATGTTAGGGTCCTAACCCACACATAGGTAGAAAAATATATTCGGATGTAATAAAGGTCAATATTAATAAGGCCTTTCAATAAAATAGAATAATGTGGATGTAAGAAGACCTAATAGAAGCTTCTGCTTCTAGAAGGATATTCCTCTAGATGCTTCGCTTGATAGACATATTTAGTATAAATAAGGGTCGAGGGTATGAAAAACCTGGCTTGGAGATTATTGTAACAAAGCGCTACTCGACTGGAGGTTGCCCCCTCGAAGAGGCCCGTGAACATTGCTTTCTGAATCAAAGTGCTATTTCTGTTGTTATTCTTATATCATTTCTGTGTCATTGTGGATATTAGGCTGGTTATATTACTATTATTCTGCCATTTCTAGCATTTTATTTCTGTTCTGCATACTTTTTATATCTGGTATATTACAGACTAGTAAACAATAAAAACTCCTTTGGAAACAAGTAATGCCACCACTTCTTCAAGACTTGGATGATAGCATAAAACTCCTGATCATAAACAAGGTATTTTTTCCTTGCTTCATTCAACTTCTCACTGAAAAAGACTATCGATATACCTTCTTGGATAAAAAAATGCTCCAATTGTTGTCCTACTTTCATCACAGTCTACTTGAAATACCTTATTGAAATTTGGAAGTGGCGACACTGGTTATTTTGTTACCTTTTTCATCAATTATTCAACTGATTTCATTGTTGCTACTTGTAATGCTCCCCACTACCAACAACACCACAAATTTGCTTTGATACCACATTGTAGCATCCCCAGTCTAGAGCTAGTCAATGCCACACAAAATTTCCAACTCTTATACCATTAATTTAAATAAAATGCTCTGCATATTAACTAAAATGCATTCCTAACAACATAAATGTAAATGCATGAATATAACATAAAACCCATAATAGATTCAAATCAATTTAAACACACAATAATAAATAAAATACACATGAATACACTTATCTTTTGTAAATAATCACCAACTTCATGTAGACCTTAGAAGTTCCTCCCATTCATAGACTCTACTACTCATAAAATCTCAACAATAGGTCACCTTCGAGCTAGGGCTCAAAATCCACCAAGGAAAAGGAATCTTAAGCCATGCCAAGCTCTGTCAACAACCAAAATACTTAGATTAAGGTGCCATCTCTAGCAGTTAACCTATCGTCTCTCATTCACCACATGCATGTCCCACCCCAGGAAGTGTGCCCCTTCTCTACTCATCAATCCTTCGATTACCCCACTTCCCTTCCAAGGCTTCAACAAAAGGCCACACATAAAGTCTCATAGCCCTGTAGATGTAGCTTGGCACATTGGAAAAACAATTCCCAAAAGTTCTCTCACCTGGAGAGAATGCTCACAGGCCTAACAACCTGCTTCTTCAACAACACATGGGCTTGACAACCCACTTCTTCAGCTCAATATACCCTAGTTACAGGTTAACAATGACTCCAAATATTTCCAAGTATAATTAAAGTGATGGAAAAAAGGTATGGATGACCAGAGTGAGTGAATAATGAAGGAATGATTGGGAAAGATGAGAATTACACTAAGTTCTCAATAATATATTTGCATGTTCCCAACTTGACACTTGTTAATGTAGGAACTACATGGGCTCCACTTGGTGATATGTTCCTCAATATTAGGAAATTAGGATAAAATCATATTCCACAACTTAGAATTTAGAAAATATTATAATAATATTTCCTTGGCTTAGCCCCTCTTCTTAGACCCTCAACCCCCTTTCCCTTCTAGTGGAGTTTATCCCCCATACTCTTTTTTATGGTTGGTGTGAAATAGTGATGCATTTTATTAATATCTGAGTGTGATTTCATTTTATAAAGATAGTCTCACTAGCCTTTTAGAATCCAGGCTCTCTAGCCCAAAAACCACATAGGCACTCTAGCGTTAAAACATATATGCAAAGACTCTATGGCCCCAAAGTATCTTGTCTCACTAGCCTATATGCACATTCACATTTACATTACAATTGGGGTTCAACCTAGGGGTATTACACTACTATCCATTGAAATGTGCCTTTCTTCATGCATCCAGTAAGAGGCGTACAAATCTGATTGAAATTTCTAATGAACTTCATATAAAAACTCACTAGTCCATGGAAACTCCACACATAAAAAGTGAATTTAGGTGTTTTCCAATCCAAAATAGATTTTCCCTTCTCAAAATCCATCTTTAGACCTTATTTGGAAACCAAAAAACCCAAGTATACCAGTTCCTTTTGCAAAAACATACACTTCTTCAGGTTTATCTGCAATGTCTCTTCTTTCAATCAATGTAGCACTTTCTTCACATGCTCCAAATGTTCCTCTTTTCTCCTACTGAAAATCCGTATGTCATTTAAGTATATGACAACAAATTTTATCAAAAATGGTTTCAAAACATCGTTCATTAGCCTCATGAACATACTAGGTGCATTAGTTAACCCAAATGGCATAACTAACCATTCGAACAAATCATCTTTTGTCTTGAGCATTTTCTTCCATTCATCACCTTCCCTTATCCGAATTTGATGATAACCTCTCTTTAAATAAATATTCATGAAGTAATCAATGCCACTCAAACAGTCCATAATATCATCCATTCTCGATAAACAAAACATGTACTTGATGTTAATCTTATTAATAGATCGAGAATCTATACAATTATGCCACTCACCAGTCTTTTTCGATGTCAAAACTGTAGGTACTGTGCAAGGAATCAAAATTTCATGGATTAATATTATATCAAGTAACTCCTGTAATTTCCCATTCATCTCTTAACTCTTTGCTAGATTCATTCAATAAGGTGATTTATTTGGTATACTTGACCCTGGTATCAAGTCATTCTAGTGTGATATACTTCTCAAGGGAGGTAACTTTGCTGGTAAATCATCTGCTACAATTTCCTTAAATTATTTCAACAAATGTTGAATCTTTGTTGGTGTAGGATTTATTTTATTAGTCTATTGAACCCTTTTTGGAATTATGTCCAAAAAAAAACCACTCCATTTCTTCTCTCTTAGAAACTCTTTAGTAGAACACAACACGACTCGGTTGTTACTGATGTGCATGTTCTTGTTGTTACTTTTCTCCATAACATTTTCCAACATTGGTATAATCTTGTAACATTGTCCATCCTTGAAAAAATCATATGAATTCTCTATACCATCATGGAATACCTTTTTTCAAACATCCATGGCCTCCAAAGAAATATATTACATGCATCCATATCTATCACATCACATAAAACTTGTTCACCGAAATTCCAAATCTGGAAACTCAATAAACATTGCTCAGTCACATTCACTTGCCTTTGTTTTTCTAACCATGAAACTCAGTATGGATTAGGATGTGGAATGATTTTCAACTTCAATTTATCCATTAATTCCGTGGATACTAAATTTTATGTACTTCCACCATCTATGAAAAGATGAAAACACGTATCTTGAATTTTGCATTTAGTTTTGAACACTCTCTTTCTTTGTTCATGATATTTTGTTGTCTTTGTCTTTGACTTGAGTAATAATCTTCTCAACATAAAGTTTTCTCCTTGTTCTTGTTGAAGTACTTCCACATTCCCACTGACAACTGTTGACTCATATGCCTGGGTAAGTTGTATCCTAGCCTCATTTCTTTCCACTGCGATCTTCCTCTTCAGACATTCTGATGCTTTGTGACCCACTATGCACATATATAACATGCAATCACATACTTACCTCGACCAAAACCTCTATATATACCAACGTTTCTTCCTCGTCTTGTATTCTAATTGCTGGTCACTTCAACCTCCTTCTCACTATCTTTAACAATACTTGCTCTTCCCCTGCCTTTAATTTCTTTTCCCTGAAAATTCTACTGCAGTCTTCTGTCAATATTTTCTTCCACCTTCAAAGAAACCTGATAGGATTCATATACACTACAAAATTAATGCGTATTCATCTCATCCTAAATATGATACTTCAAACCATTCACATATCTTGCCGCTCTTTGATACTTTAGCTCCTTTATCCTTGATGTAAGGGACCATTTGAAAAACTCCTTTTTATATTCACAAACATATGTATTTTTCTACTTCAAATTTTGTACATGTTTACACAAATTATGTTGTTAATGAACATGTAAAAATTTCTCCTTTATTTTTCTCACCATCTTTCTCCAGGTTCTAATCTTTCCCCGTCGATTATCCACTCTATATTTCTGCAACATATCCCACCAAAGTGTTGCATTGTCTTTTATCTTTGTCGTGGAAAATATAACCCGATTGGTGTCCTGGATATTTTCGTACTCAAAGTACCTTTTGATATTTCCTATCCAATCAAAGAGAGTCTCTCCCTTGAGGCTACCATCATCATATGGAAATTCTATTCTTGCACTACGTATGTATTTCAAAAAAGATATGAGACGTACAATTGGGTTTGCTTTGTCAACATTCCGATCTCCTTCTTCAAGTTCCTCTTCTGATTCTGAACATGTTTCACCATTTCCAAGCATTCTGTTTTCTAACTCTTATATCCTCCTTCGCAATTCCTCGCACCTCCTCGTGATGATCCTGCTTTTTGTGGTGGTATCCTTGCGAGTTGTCTTGCAACATTCACTTGGACTAACGTTCAAACGCCTTACCTTCGGGCATTGTTCTCTCATAGCTTAGGAAATGAATCTCATCTGAGACTACTTGGCTACAACAAAAAATCCCTCAAGAAATTCTAACACCTACAAGATTGTGCTTTGCCTTCATAATGCACAATGGAACTCATGCTTTAGGGAATTTAACAAAAAACTCATTTATTTTTATTTAAAAACTAAAATAGAAGAATTTGATTACAATCAATAGAACACTAAGAGGATATGAATACTTTCCTTTATCATTTATTATAGAAATACTCTGATTACAATGTGATCAATAGATATGTCCTTATGTGCTAGACTAGAACTTGTTCACTGCGTTGTTCCTATGTGTAATACACAGTATGTTCTAACCTAGTTCTCTGTGTTGATATGAACCACTTCAATCAAACCATGGTGAGTCTTGATTTGATTCTTCATTGGATGACCAAACCCCCTCAACACCTTTTCTCCCCTCTTATTATTCTCAATGCCTCACTTGTCGATCTGTTTCTATCCATTGAGGATATGGATATTTATGATGGTTCACTATCCAACCGTTTCCAAAATCACAATTCGCTCCCTCCTCTTTCACAAAATATTTCCACTTGGAACTTAACCTTCATGAGATGCATAGAATGAACTTGGAGTCCGAACACTAAGTAGCGACACAAAATTCCAACGTAATTACTATAGCATGGAGTTGCAACATAATTCTTGTAGCATGGAGTTGCAGGATAATTCATGTAGCATGGAGTTGTAGGATAATTCTTGTAGCATGGAGTTGCAAGATAATTCATGTAGCATGGAGTTGCAACATAGAAGTGACAACATTGTCATTCGACATTTGGACACGAGTCACAACACTGGCATTTGTAACGAGGAGTAACAACATGAGCTACAAAATAGAGTTGCATCCCTTATTCATCCTAAATCAACTTGTATATAATTGAAATGTTTTTGGGTGATGAAAATTTTCCAGAACAAAAGATGCTCCTGCATCAACTATGTAAAAGGCCAAGGTTTTTCATACTATGCAAAGCTTATGAGGAAACTTTCAAGCACATTCTTATGGATTTCCCCTTCACGAAAGAGATATGGAAAGAGACTCCCTTTGTAGTTGGGAATGTTGGATCTTGGGAGTGCAGGACCCTAGTTGATGGATTTAAAAAATGGATTGAGAATCCAACCATAGTAAGTCATTGATTCCACCCTATACAATTATCTTGGGGGATTTGGATCACTAAGAATTATTTTCTCTTTCAAAACATTTCCTCTCTTTTGGAAATAAAGGTAAATACATTTACGAGGGCATAAAGCATCCTCCTAAGAAAAAAATATCAAGAGAGATTGGTATGTTGGAGATAGATCAATAAAAGGCTTCAAGATTCTTTGATGGTGCCAGTGAAGGCAACCTTGAGCCTCATTGGAGTTGGGGGGAATTATTCTTGTCTAATGAAATTAGCTACTCTTTCAAATTCAAACTAGGAAGAGGTAGTAACAACTGGGCAGAGATCCATGCTATGAAATCACTCCTAAGATTCCCTTTAGAGAACAATTGAGATAGAATACAAGTATTTGGAGACTTGAAGTTAGTGATTTATTAGTTCATGGAACTTACTGACTTCAATTAATAGCATTGGGCCCACTTTTGGACTAAATCAAAAGACACTACTGGATATTTTAATGAAATAAAATTCCAACATATCAATAGGGAACACAATTCAAGGGGAGATGAGCTATCCAAAGTTGCAATGAATGGTTGGATTGGGGTTTTTCTACTAGAGGCAAAACACATGGTGGACATGGAATCTATTGTGTTCTCTCTATGATGCCACTCAGTATGGATTTTATCTTTGACAATGGACCATCAAGATTATTTTTAATTATCTTTTTGAGGATGATGTGCTTCTCTCTTCTTTTTGTTGAGAACACCTTCCTTATGGTGCAGGTTGTAGGCCATTTTGATATTTATAAGATCATGAAATGTTGTTACAGGAATATATAGGTCTTACCCCCATTGGAATTCTATCAAAATCTATGACTATAGTGCTTCAACACTTTTTTAATGTAGTTTTCTTTTACTAAGAATATTAAATCACAAAATTTTCCTTGGAAAAATAAGTTATTGTATGTAATGATTTATGGATGACAATAGTCCTTTTAGAACATAAAGTCGAAATTGAAAGTATTAAATATGACAATTTTGTGTTGTAAATTTCTTATTGTGTTAATTAATATGAATGGTACCTCTTTTTTATCCCGAAAAGTAATAACTTAAATTAATAGAGAAAAATGTAATTGCAACTAATATTGATCTCATTTGTAGTGTTTGATTGTCTCCTCCATTATAATTTGATACAAAAGGTTTGTGACCTTGTTTCCATATAATTCTTATCATTTTCTGATAATGGGAAATCCAATTTTTTTAAGTGTTTCAAAAAACATGTTCCAAGAAACTTCATTACAAAGACTGGACTTCCTTACATTGCTTAAATGCTAAGTTTAAAAGTATGACTCCATCAACATTGATGAAGACTTTTGACCTTATCCATTTGAAATTCTTATGATCAAAGTGATAGAAACCATGGAAAATAAAACCACTATGTAATTAACAACTCATATTGTACATCTCAACTTTGTTAATTTTTCAAATGTTGTGTCGAAAGGTGTAAGTCCTTTTCAATGAGATTCAACATCAGTGCTACCTCAAGAAATGTTGATGTTTTGTAGCTTCGAGAGGTATTCCCACTAGTGACCTTGGTGTTAGGCATGTGGGAATCTTCATTAGCACCATATTACACTTTTGTTTTAATAAAAACACCCTTGGATTTGTGTTGGGGATTCATGGGTTTGGTGATGCGATTTGTGGGCTTGTGCAGGGGATTCACACCCACAAGGAGGAATAAAATATTCTAATTTAATGTTGAGTTTAGTGGAGGGCTCCTTAGAGTAATATAAAGGATTCTAAACTCACATTAGACTCCTATAAAAGAATAGGAGGGATCGTGACAATATCATAGTGACATTGTGACATAATGGAGTTGGCATAAGTGAGTTTGCACTTGTGCCAAGGAGCTTGGTGATTTTAACAAAGGAATTCTGCAACTTTGGAAAATCCGGCCTAGGGTTACGAATCTTCTATTTTCTGTTCTTGGCAGAGAAATCACACGTGGGAGGTGAGGAAGTCCGCATGTGTGGAGAAAAACTACATAATGGAAGAATTCACATGTGTTGCGTAGATCGTATGGAAGTGTCAGTACATAATTTTTGTACATGTACACGAGTCTCAATGGAGATAGTCACATATGTACGCAGGTTGCAGTGGAGACTGTCGTGTATGTACATGGGTCTCAGTGGATAAAATCACGTACTTATGGGGACTTACGACAATATTTTATGGGAAGGAGAAGGTCTGTACATGATGACCTCAACAACCATATGGCTGATACAAGTAGGCCATACAGGTGGCCTACAACAAATTTGTAAGTTGGGAATTTCTCAGTATTTTGTTGAATTAGTTTTTTTGAGAGGACTAGTATTTGTTCTTAGTTTTGGTGATCAAGGAGAGGAGTAGGTTGGGGGATGGAAGGAATCAACTGTATCCTATGAACTTTAGTTAAGGACGAAGGATAAGGATGGAAGGACTCAACCAAAATTGTACAAAGGTTGCAGAGGCAGAGGAGGGTTTTAGGTGGCAAGGGATGTCATAACCATCAGCCTCAAGACAACATACTTAGGCATGAAAACTAAGAGGGTTTCAACAATGTCTTGTAAGTGTATTTAGTATTTTACTTTATGTAAAATTTGGCCATTTACCCTGGTACGAGAGCCCATTGTTTTGGATTTAAGAACAAGTGATTTTGGGAATTAAATTCTTTTGTACTTGTGTATGATCTAATTGTTGGTTTATTTTCCACATTGCTAAGTAGCTAGGCATATCAATGTGTTTATGTTTACAGTTCAGAATGTGTTATTTCTATGTATATTGTTGAGAATGTAGAATGGGTATGACGTGTGTGTGCACCGAGACTGGGTGCACTTCAAAATCTAACATGGTATCAGAGCTTGAGGTTCTGAGAAGGGGAGTTGGATTTGAGTTATTCACACAGGTGACGACTCTGAGAGGGAGTTATAGTAGTGTTGAGGAGATAGCTATAAGAGGAAGCTATAGAGATTGTTGTAGGTAGCAATAGGTTAGATGGTGTTTGGGTTGAGATATGGAGTAGATTGTTCAGACGAGAAGTTGTGGACTATTGAATCTTGGTGGTGTAGTAGGTTGGGAGTTTTGGTGGATTGGCAGAGAGCTCGGTTTGCAACAGTATGCTGTGTGGTGGGTTTCCAACTCCATGGATGGAATTTTAGTGGCTTTTCATAGTGAGTTGCAATGGGTGTAGCTCAGGTTCTTTGGCATTGATGAGATATATTTGTATGTATGGAAGTGTGATGAGATAGAGTCTTCATTTGGATAGAGAGTTGCACATTGTTGAGGTGCGACAGTGTATGAAGTATTTGACCTAGGAGGATGAGAACACTTGTAGAGATGAGTTACGGTGGTCTAGAGTGAACTAGACTGAGTGTCCATCTACAACTTGGGATTGTTAAGAGAGAGGACACAGGTTCAGTGGAAACATGCATAGACACAAAGATTTTTGTGATGTGGATGATGGAATTAGGTAGAATTTCATTGGATGGTCATGACTTGGTTAAGTGAGATTCTTTTTTTGAGAGGATTGCATGGTTCTTATACAATGTGATCCACCGACACATGACAGGGGCACAATATTTGTTCGAGAGCTTAAAAGTGTCTAATTCAAGTATGTACGTGGAGCTTGGTATGGGGACCAACTATGTAGTGGGGGGATCTGATACAATGTCATTCCAGATGGAGTCAGGAGATGTGTTTCAAGTGGAAAATATGCTATGGGTGCCTCAGCGATTGAGGAGAAGATATATGTAGTTTTGTTCTGGGATGGACATGTATCTAGCTCAGACACAATAGTGGTTCTTGGAGTTAGAGAGAGAAATTTGTATAGGATGAAGGGCCAACTTATGCATGCCATGAATAGCAGTAGCATAGTGATAATGGAAAAGGAGAAGGTACTTTAAGAGGTTGTGTAGACTCAAAGGGAGCCCAACTTCAGAGGGAGTTGACAAATTCAGGGAGTCAATGGGCTCATAGGTAGATTCAACCATTAAGAGGGAGTCTACTTTCAAGTTTAGATGGGAGAGAGACATGTTCCAAGATTGTCAAGATGGTGTCATGGGTTGAGATGGATAGGAAGGAAGCTTCTAGGAGCAAGGTGTCTTCCAAGATGAGATCATGCCATATAACATGATTTTCTTCAGTGATAGAGGGAGAAACCAATTGAATGTATTGGAGAGCAGTTGTGGTAGTGGATCTAATATGGGAGACAAAGATAATTCCAGGTGATATTGGAGTAGGTGAGAATACCTCCCTCACTAAGAGGGAGTGTTTATGTTTTGTAGCTTCGGGAGGTATTCCCACTAGTGGCCGTGGTGTCGGGCATGTGGGAATCTTCATTGGCACTGGATTACACTTTTGCTTAAGTGAAAATGACCTTAAATTTGTTTCGTGGATTCATAGTTTTGGTGATGGGATTTGTGGGATTGTGTAGGGGCTTCACACCCACAAGGAGGAATAAAATATTCTAATTTAATGTTGAGTTTAGTGGAGCGCTCCTTAGAGTAAGCTAAGGTATTCTAAACTCACATTAGACTCCTATAAAAGGAGAGGATATATTTTGACAATCTCATAGTGACATTGTGACATAATGGAGTTGTCATAAGTGAGCCTGCACTTATGCCAAGGAGCTTGGTGATTTCAACAAGAGAATTTCTGCAACTTTGGAAAATTTGGCCTAGGATTATGGATCTTCTATTTTCTATTCTTGGAAGGGAAATCATTCATGGGAGGTGAGGAAGGTTGAATGTGTGGAGGACATCCACAGAAGGGAAGAAGTCGCATGTGTTGCAGGGATCATACGAAAGTGTCTGTATAGTATTTTCGTACATGTACATGGGTCTCAGTGGAGAAAGTTGTGTATGTACGTGGGTTGCAGTGGATATAGTTGTGTATGTACGAGAGTCTTAGTGGATAAAGTCACATATGTACATGAACATATGACAATAGTTTTTGGGCAAGAGAAGGTCCTTACGGGTTGACGTCAACATACCATACATGTGGTTTGCAATAGATTTGTAAGTTAGGAATTTCCTGGGATTTTGATGAATTGGTTTTGCTGAGAGGAATAGTATTTGTCCTCAGTTTTGGTGAGCAAGGAGAGGAGTGGGCTCGAGGCTGGAAGGAATCATCTGAAACCTAGGAACCTTAGCTAAGGAAAGTGGATAAGGAAGGAAGGACTCAACTAAACTTGTACAAAGGTTGTAGAGGCAGAGGAGGGTTTGAGGTGGCAAGGGATTCCATAACCCTCATGCTCATGACAACAAACTTGGACACATAAATGAGGAGGGTTTGAACAATGACTTGTAAGTGTATTTGGTATTTTAATTTATGTAAAATTAGGCCATTATCCTTGGTATGGGAGCCCATTGTTCTAGATTTAAGAATAAGTGATTTTGGGGATTGAATTCTTGTGTACATGTGCATGATCTAATTGTTGGTTTATTTTCATTTGTGCTAAGTAGTTAGGCATCTCATTGTGTTTATGTTTATAGTTTAGAATGTGTGATTTATGTGTATATTGTTGAGAACCTAGACTAGATCTGAGGTGTGTGTGTGTGTGTGTGTGTGTGTGTGTGTGTGTGTGTGCCAAGTTTGTGTGCACTTCGAAATCTAACAAGAAATGCATGAAATTCACTGTCAACCCATTCATGAAAGTGTTTACAATTCTATTATCTTGGATTAATGTAACAACCTTCAACCCATTTGAGATGTAGCTAAATGCCATTTATGGCATAATTGAGGTGCATGCATTTTAACCAGTTCCAACAAGATATTGATATTAGCATATGTACGATGACATTGCAACAATGTAACACTGGCACATTTGTATAAATGGGATCCACGTGACAATGGTATTATTAATCACATGGAGCATGCATTATAGGGCCGTATCTTCACATATGGCATACATTGTGCAAAATAAAAACTCAAAAGTCCAATAAAATATGAACACCATATATCCTCAATTCTTGAAAAACCTAATAACCTTTCATTGGATCCTTGACCTTGTTAGTAGTAACATACCTCTCAAGGTAGGGGAAAAATACAATTGGGGATGAAATATCAGTACCACTTAATGTATCAAAAGGCAAGTACCTATGCTCAAGTAAGGAGAGTGTTAACAAAGTATTTTAGGGGAGGTGGTATAATATGAATCCAAAACACTTCTTTTTTGTTGAAACGAGTTGAGATAGAGTCATGTTGGTTACCATGCATGTGATACACATCTATTACGTTTTACTAAAATAGGTCAATAAGATGTTCCATATGGAATATGATTATTAAATGGTATAACATGAATGGATTTTTTCTAGATGATGTTTTACTCTATCACCAAATGCAACAAGCAATCGATATACAACCACATCATCAAATTAAGAAAAGAGGGTATCAAGATTCATACAAAAAATGCTCAATTTAAATGTATATAATTCATAAACACAATATCAAATTTGTATCCAATGATTTATATGAAAATTCATAAGAACAATATCAAACCCAGATCCAAGTCCCTGGCATATGTGTAGTATAAAATATGCATATTAAGTATTTGGAAAAGAACCTCAAAGAGTAATTGCAAGGAAACCTAAGAATGATAATTCCTATAAGTCCTTGAATCTCTTCATCAAATGAAAATGAAAAATATTGTACATAACTATTGTTTCATGGAAGGAAATGATTGCACAATATTTCTAAAGTGAACAATTTGGTAAGGTCGTCTTTCTATTAAATACAACTTGTGGGTATGAAGCCAAATATCGTCACATTTGTAAGTATACCCTCAATTTCTGCACATATAACATCCTTGCAACAATGCACATTGATTTGTAGCCACAATAGTGGAAACAAGTTTGCATCACATGCATTTGTGGAGATTGTACTCATAGCCATGTTTGTAGAATGTGAAAGTATAGATGTTTCACTCCAACTATGTGGGAAAATGTATAGGGATGTGGTTTCATGGAATAATATGACTTGTATGGAATACATGGGAATTATAAAGATGCACTCACATTTTTTTTATAATAAATCCAACAAACAAACATCTACCAAATGATGATACCTCCCCCCTCCTTTGTGTTTTTCCTGATGTGGTGGAGAGAATTGAGAATAATTTAATGTAATCAACTAAGTGTATTATATCACCCCTACATGGGACCATTATGCTTGTGAAATTGAAATTTTAGGTTTTGTAGGGAATCTGAAAGAGGCACGTGGTTAGATTGAAATAATATCATTAAACACCAAGTATAGTGTACTGGGAGAATTGTTGGGTGCTTGTAGAATTCACAACATTATTGAGTTAGGAGAATTTGTCACTGTTACACCTCATATTGTATGAGGTTATACATTGTGATTTTCATCACATTGATGAAGATTTTATTCTTGTTCCTTGGAGTTATTGGACCAACTTGGGGGGATTCATCTTTATGGAGCCCCCTTTCTTCATGGCCTCATATCATTTGATGAAGATCTTTGGTTGGGTGAGTCTCACTTATCCTTGGTTGCATGTTGATTGTTCTTGTTGCATGGTGGTTTTCTCACATATGCTTTCCTTGTTTATCACCCCGTGGTTGCATATTTGTTTGGACCATGCTATCTCATTATGGTGTGCTTGTGGTGTACTTGTTTTTCTAGAAGATGCTACACCTTGTTTATGGATGATGGGTCTATCTCCCCAAGGGGTTAGATGATGGTGTTAGGGGGTATATGTTTCATGATGTTGTTGATGTTTTCGAGTGACTTGCTGTGTTGATGTCACTAGTAGGGGGTGGTATACATGGACCTCATGTGTTGGATGTGTGATGCAGGACACACTTGATAATTGGATGGGGTTAGTACTTTGTTATGTCCCCTTCTCTAAAGATGTTTCTATAGTGGGATGATTCATGTTTCCTTTGTGGCATTTTCCTAGGTGATATAACTTAATGATGTAACATTTGCTAGACATCACCTAGGTGGAATGCATTTCATGATGCTAGTACCCTCATTGATATGTTCTTCCCTAAGTTTGAGTTATAAAGGGGGGTACTAGATATGATTTGATGGTGATATAACCTTTTACTAATGTTGGATGATGATTATTGATGTAATAATCCCTTGGTGGTGGTGCACCTTAGGTTGGGATTTATGATTTTTTGTTATCATGGAGGGGTTTGCTAGGGAAAACATCATTTATTTACATGGCACAACACTTTATTAGAGTGAACCCCTCATTGTCACACATGTTCATGGTGATTTAATTATTTGGTGGCTATTTGGAGGGGGGGGTATGGTTTTATTTCAATATTAACCTTTATGCACACATGTTGAGGTTGATTTAACCATTCAGTGGTTAAATTAATCTAATTTATGTAGATTAAAGTTAATATCTAGGGCACCCTTATTCATTGTATTCCTTTTCAAACTTAAATGGATTAGATGGAGTTGGTTGGAGCTTCCTATTTGTTGCCCCCCCCTTCTTGGGCATAGTTACCAAAGTCATGCATTATTTTATTGTTTCTTAGAGAGGTTGGCACATTTCTCTAGGGTGCACTCTCTTGGGTTAGTTGGGCATCTTTATGACATGTCATATGGAGATGCATTTTATTGATGAGTTCTAACCACCTTGGCACATTATTTTAAGGCACACTCCATTGGTGAGTATTTTATTATTTTTATGCGGTTAAGGTAGTTACATGGCATACTTTTATTGGGAACACCTCTCTTAGGTGTTCTCTTGTCTTTATTACATGGATATTTCAGTTACACTTGTCATCATTTGAATTTCATTGGAGAACGTCCCCACCAATATGACTTGGCATATATATTATTTTATTTGAAGTGGTTATGGAGGCTATTATTGGGAGGCATGTGGCACATGAAGAGGGTCACACATGTGGATTTCAATGTTGTTTTACTTGGTCTCCTTTATATTTTTGGAGATTATTCTTGGAGGGTGCACATGTGGAAGGTTTCTTCTTGCTATTTGTTAGGGACCTAACCTCCCTAACCCCTCACATAGGTAGAATAATATATTTTCCATGTAATAAAGACCAACATTAGTTAATAAGGTATATTTAATAAATGAGAACAAGTCAATGCAAGAATACCTAATAGAAGCTTCCGCTTCTTGAAAGATCTTCCTCTAGAATGTTCTTTAGAAGATAGAATTAGTATAAATAAGAGTAGGAGGCACGAGAAAGCCTTGTATTGAGAATTATTGTAATAGAGTGTTTCTCTGTTGGATGTGATTCTCTACATTTTGTTGTTCTGCTGATAATTTCTATTTTTTGGTTAATATAATAGATCTACTACCTAACTAGTGATATCATAGAACTTTTCTTTGTGGAAACCATGGGAATTTTTTTCCAGGGTAGAGACATGTATTGTCGACATCTTTAAAGCATAGAGATATGTAGCTCAGTGGGTAAAAATGTGGTGGGCAAGACTACACGCAGGAAATACAAATGGTTTCACGGGGTTGTCTAGAAACAAACTTCTCACCTTGTTAGAAACCTCTGTAACCCCTATTGGTACCCCTCGAGTAGTATTGAATCATGATGAATCTGTACATGACCATCACTCCCATGTATCAACACATATATCAAGAGTCCCCTAGATCTCATGAAACCATCTCTAGATCAGTCGATCGACCACCTGACTTCTATAGTGACATCGAGAAGCACACTCAGGAAGATACTCTCTAGTACCTGGGTAATCAGGTAGTATGGTTAAGGGTATGATCCGACCTTCTTAGTTGATGCCCCGAGATATTGGGCTGAGTATTACTATTTGAACCCGCATGTATATCATAGATCTATAACACAAGGAAAATCCTTGTCTATAGGAACCCTATAAACCCTAACCCTTGGGCAAGAAATAGAACAAAAAAGGAATAAACGATATCTATTTCCGCGTAATCTTGCCTCCTACATTTTGGTTGCGTAATTCCTACATAAATTTTCCTGTTAACAATTTGTGCCATTCATGACTGCAGTATTCAGGTTGGAGTATAACTCTACAAGAGTTTAAAAAAATGGTATAGTGGTCCCATTGGCACCCATATTCGGGACATATCCCATTCTATTCCTCTCATCACCTTGATTGCAGTGGTACCTATCATTTTTATGCAATTGTTTTTCTTTAGTGGAACCAACCCCCTTCTCGACACCCTTATTTTCCACCTATCCCATTGAATTCCCCTTTTCGCCCTGATTGTCGTGGTACCTATCACTTACAAGTTTTTTTTGTGGTCCCACCCACCCTTCCCAACACTCTTATATGACATATATCTCAATGGATTTCCCATGTCTCTTTGATCGCAGTCATATATATCACCTATACACATTTTTTTAGTGGACTCACTTCCTCTCCAAATGGCCAACGCTTGCAACTAAGACCTGTAAGCTGCCATCAACTAGAATAAGGCGAACATCCAACACGTGACTTTTGACATTGCTTCCATCAATTCTAGATTTTCACACTTGTTGGCCCTTCATCATGTTTTAAGGAAGAAAGCGAAGATCAAGGAAGAATAAAGACAATATGAAGTGCATGGAAGGAACACAAACTGAGGAAGGGTCGAAGTGGTTAAAGAAGCAGAAAAGAATGAACGAAGTAAAGGAAAGCAAGTCGTTGAAAGAGAAGATCAAGGAAGATAAAGCAACAAAGAAGATAGATCGTGGACAGGTCAAAAAGTGGAAGAAGATACTAACGGGTGCTTTGGAGCACCTCATAGAGAAGAAGGAAGAACAGGTCAGTGAATTCCTTAAAATACAGGTTATGTGGACCTAGGGTTTTGGACCTACGGTTTTGGCACCTAGGCTTCGGTCTAGGGTTTTTTAAGAGTCATGGAATGTACAAATAAAGGTATAGAAGAGTTGAGATAGAGAGTGATAGTGATATCGAGATGCAAAAGTGTTATATTTTAGTATTCTTGTTTTTTGGGTCTTCAGTTGGGTACGAAGATCAACCCTACAATTGGGTGCACAAGGAGAGGAAATAGAGAGGAAGAGAGAGAAGGATCTGTAGCTAAGTGTGCAGATAGAACTGTACATTTTCATCTATTCTATCAATAAACACAGTTCTATGGACGTAGCCCTAGGGAGAGGGTGAACCACGTAAAATCTTGTTGTTCTATGTGGTTGATGCTTTGCTATTTACTTCCTTTTATACTATTATTGCATTGTGATTTTTCCTGTTGAGGATAAGAAGATATAACCTAATTTGCGAAGTTAAGCATAATACTGTTAAGAATATCTAGGTTATTTTGCATTGTTGTTTTGGAATCATCTTGCATCTCCTTTGGTTGTAGACACATGTGTCCTGCAACCCCCCTATTGCTACTTCGGGTGAGACTTCATCTGCTTCACAGGTGTTTCTGTAAGGACCAGTAGTTAGGGTTTGTTGGTGTGTTGTTAAATTTGAAACATGGGTCTGCCCTTGTGCCAAAAAATGGTTATGTTGTCGGGATCGAGATCTTCTGTAAGGTAGCTAGAGAGGTAGT
>SNQJ01S0022177.1:0-30358 GCA_010110895.2 Picea sitchensis | reverse complement strand
TGGAAGCAGGAATTATAGAACCAGTCGAAGAATCTGAACGGATTATCCCTATGGTGGTCCAAGATAAGAATACATGAGAAATAAGAATCTGTATAGATCTAAGGAAATTGAATGATGCATGTTTACATGATCCATTTCCTACACCTTTTACTGATGAAGTTCTAGATAATGTAGGAGGAAAAGAAGCTTATTCATTCACAGATGGATTACCAGATCAGAATTGTTAAGGAGGACATACATAAGACTACATTTTCAACATAATGGGGTTCTTTTCAGTACACTATGATGCCTTTTGGTTTGAAGAATGCACCAACCATCTCTTCTAGGGTGGTGGTCGAAGCATTTAAGGAATTTTTACATAATTTTTTGGAGGCTTACTTTGATGACTGGACTATTTTTAGTCTACTAAAATACCATATTGAATGTTTGAGGTTAATGTTGGATAAGTGCAGGCAATGTCATATTTCCCTAAACTTGAAGAAGTGTATTTTATTTTCACCTTTTGGAGTATTGTTAGGACACATTGTGTGTAAGCAGGGGATGTTGGTAGATCCTTCCAAGATTGCTATCATTGTTGATCTACCTCCTCCTACTTCAGTTAGACAGTTGTGCACTGCATTGGGACGCATTGGATACTACATAAAGTTTATTAAGGGTTACACATAGATAAAAACACCTATAGAGAAGCTATTAAAGAAGGATTGTAAGTTTCAATGGACAGAGGAATGCCAACAGAGCTTCGACACATTAAAGCAGAAGATGATCACTATGCATATTTTGGTTTTTCCATATTGGAGTAAGGAATTCCATGTTCATGTCGATGCTTCATCCATTGCATTATGAGCATTTTTAGCACAACCTGGTGCAGGAGATATTGACCACGCTATAGCCTTTGCTAGCAGGAAGATTTCTACATATGAAATGAATTATACTACCACTGAAAGAGAAGGCTTAGGCTTTAGCTATGCTATATGTGCTGCAGAAGTTTAGACACTACTTGTTGGGAGGACATTTTAAGATGTTTACTGATCATTATGAATTGAAGTACTTAGTCAATAAGCTAGTGTTGGGGGGAAGAATATGCAGATGGCTATTATTATTCCAGAAGTATGACTTTGATATTGTGGTCAAGCCAGGAAGAATGAATAAGGGACCTGACCACTTATCCAGGTTAGAACATGGAGAGGAACCTACCAGTTTGGATGATACACTACCAGATGCACAATTGTTGTCCATCAGGAAATTCGATGATCACTTCACTGAGATAGTCCAGTTCCTGTCTACCGGAATGGAACCTCACGAGTATACAGTTATTTAGAAGAAACAGTTGGTAGTCCACGGTGCATATTTTCAACTTACAGCTGGACAATTATATAAGATGGGACTAGATGAGATCTTAAGAAGATGCATTATGGAGTCAAAAAGACCATTGATTCTTGCAGAAGCACATGAAGGCATTGTAGGAGGACATTATGCAGGGAAATCAATAGCACATAAGGTTCTCATAGCTGGCCTCTGGTGGCCCACTTTACATAAGGATGCTAAGGAATACTACAGAGCCTATGATGTATGTCAAAGAGTAGGGAAGCCTTCTAGAAGGGATGAGATGCCTTTAGCACCTCAATTAACTTTATAGTCATTTGAGAAATGGGTTATTGACTTTGTGGGACCTATCAACCCACCAGGAAAGTGCACAGGAGATCAATATATCATCACTGCTATAGAGTATTTGATCAGATGGGAAGAAGCAAGAGCAGTTAAAGACTGTAGTGCAGCTACAACTGTGTGGTTCATATTTGATGATATCATAACTAGATTTGGATGCCCGAAGATCCTTATGAGTGATCAAGGCATACACTTCATTAACAAAACTATTGAAGCCTTGACTCAAGAGTTAGAAGTTCACCATTAGAAGAGCACACCATATCACCCACAGGAGAATGGTACAGTCGAAGCTTTCAATAAGATTTTGGAGACAACGCTAACTAATATTTGTAGTGTTAACAAAGATGATTGGGATTTGAGAATTCCAATAGTGTTATGGGCTTATCAAACTACTTGCAAAAAAATAACAACGCAGACTCCCTTCAAGTTAGTTTATGGCCTGGAAGCAGTGGTACCTATGGAATATTTGGTTCCTAGTTTAAGAATTGCATTATTTACATGTATGGATGACATCGACGTTGTTCAAGAGAGGCTCACTCAATTGATAGAACTAGAAGAAGAAATTTCATTGCATGATTTCCTCAATAGGTACAAAAAGAACGAGAAAAGGCTTACCATGACAAACATATCAAGAAGAAAGCATTTAAACAAGGAGATTTGGTACTTTTATATGAAAACAAGTTCATGAAGCATCCAGGAAAGTTCAAGACACATTGGATTGGGCCATTTGAGGTTGTCTATGTTACAGAAGGTGGAGTTGCACAGCTGAAGACTCTTAATGGAGAATGGAAGGATGGTTTAGTAAATGGGACCCAGTTGAAGTTGTATTGTGACAACCAATTGCCTTGTAGCTCTTAGTAAAAGCAAAGGAAGAAGGGTCTAGGTACCAGGTGGATTTAAAATTGGGTACCAGACACAGAAAAGATAGTCTGCACACGATAGGGAGGGACAGAGCAAAAAGCACATGCTACTCTGCGCAGTCTGCAGTCGAAGTAATACAAAAGATCCAACCCTGCAATGACTTGGGACGAGTCACATGTGATTGTTGGGGGCCTGTTGGCTCTTAGTCATGTATTAAGGAAGAAAGAAAATATTAAGGATGAAGAAAGACAAATTATGAAGTGCACAGAAGGCACACAAACCGAGGAAGGGTCGAAGTGGCTAAAGAAGCAAAAAAGAAAGAACGAAGTAAAGGAAAGCAAGTCGTTGAAAGAGAAGATCAAGGAAGAAAAAGAAACAAAGAAGATAGATTGTGGACAAGTCAACAAGCAGAAGAAGATACTAATGGGTGCTTTGGAGCACCTCGAAGAGAAGAAGGAATAAAAGGTCGACGAAGTCCTTAAAATACAGATTATGTGGACCTAGGGTTTTGGCACCTGGGCTTTGGTCTAGGGTTTTCTAGGAGTCATGGAATGTACAAATAGAGGTATAGAAGAGTTTAGATAGAGAGTGATAGTGATATCAAGATGTAAAAGTGTTATATTTTAGTATTCTTGTATTTTGGGTCTTCAACTGGGTGTGAATATCGACCCTGCAGTTGGGTGCATAGGGATAGGAAATAGAGAGGAAGAGAGAGAAGGATCTGCAGCTAAGTGCGTAGATATAACTGTATATTTTCATCTATTCTATCAATAAAATCTTGTTGTTCTATGTGGTTGATGCTTTGTTATTTACTTCCTTTTATACTATTATTGCACTGTTATTTTTCCTGTTGAAGATAAAAAGATATAACCTACTTTGCGAAATTAAGAATAATACTGTTAAGAATCTCTAGGTTATTTTGCATTTTTGTTTTGGAATCATCTTGCATTTCCTCTGGTTGTAGACACCTATGTCCTGCAACCCCCCTATTGCTACTTCTGGTGAGACTTAATCTGCTTCATAGGTGTTGACGTAAGGGCCAGTAGTTAGGGTTTGTTGGTGCATTGTTAGAATTGAACCTTGGGTTTTCCCTTGTGCCAAAAAAACTTTGAGGACCAATTCCAGAAAATTTTTGATGCCATGGATACCAAATTCATGGGTGAATTTGACACCCTCAAATCCACTCTCAACCAGTTGTTGAACTGATTCTCAGGCCCTTCTTAGAACAATCGTCTCACTTAGATGGTGTTGACTCCTCTCATTGTGATCCTCATCTTCCTAGAGTTGAGGTCAACAAATTTGATGGCTCGGATCCCATGGGACGGGTCACTCAAATGGAGCATTATTTTTCTTTGCATGGAATTACTAATGAGTTGGCCAAACTTCGTTATGTTGTTCTCTAGTTGGATCATGTTGACTCATAAATAGGTCAACTAGCCACCTGCCTACAAATGGTTGTAAGGAACTCATAATTGGTTTTTATTACCTATCTATAAACTATAAATACTTAACTATAGGTGGGGCTCCCTAGTTTAAAAGAGAAATCAACATGCATTGTCCCCTAAAGAACAATATTTTACAACCTACATCAGTTTTTTTGAGAAATTTTGATGCATCAACCATTGTTAATGAAATTTTAGAAGTGACGGTCAAAAGAGTATAATTCTTGTCTCGATTATTAACGACAATGAATGGCCATGTTCATATAGAAATTTGTTGTTTTATTTTAAAAAGGGGTTGGCATATATTGAAGCTTTCATATGTAAGTCATTTTATAAGGTGGAATTTTGCATGTTAAAATTTGGTTCCATATGCAAACGTAGTATTATAAATTCAATATGCAAGCTGCAAAGTGAGTTTTACATTAGAAAAACTTTGGGTTATATTACAAGGTCCAACATGAAATCATACCCAAGCAACTTAACATAGCCTTGCATGATCACAAGGTATCGAGCTCTCATAAGTTATTTGGAAAGGTGATGCGATAAAGTTTAAATGTGAAAATTATTTTCAACACATTGCGTATGGTTTTCGTATCCCATGTTACTTGCTTTAGACGTTCACATTGGCATAACTATAGTGTCACATGTCAAGGCTCGCGATGCATGTGGTTTTCATGTTGAAAAAAGGTAGTTGGCATATTTCGACCACTGTTTCATAAGCCATTTGATCGTTGTTGATGTGGAATGTTGGGCACATGATATGTTTCATATTTGGCACATTGTATTGTGTTGTTATTGGATGAATTTGATAGTGGAATTATGACTTGGAAAACGAAATAATGGTTTTTGGGATGTGAGTCTCATGCATTGAATGCATTGACGTGAGTTCTTTTTTGGGTTGACCACCTTGTACATTTTGGAATTTTTGTTCTGTTTCTTTTGGAATTGAGCTCTGGAGATATTATAACTCAACCCTGTTGCGACTATTTCACAGCGAAACTCAACGTTTTCGAAACAAACAACTAGTAAAGGTATGTTTTTGTAGCTTATGTTTATCAAATGCATTCAAATTTGCAATGAAAAATTGGTAATAGCTCTGTATGATTGTGAATGAACTTGTAGTTTGTTGTTGGACTCATTCTACAGTCATCCTTTCCTCCAAAAAATAATTATATTAATGCACTCTCATTATTGATCTTGTTGTTTCATTTTCTTGCAAATAAATGAAAATGTGTTGAGTTTTGGTTCCTAGGGTTTTCTCCTTTGATACATTGAAATGTGAATATTGGTCATGAACTATGATATATTGGCACTATCCAAAATAATTTCCATTACTCTTGTCTTTAGTTTGAGTTCCACTGTTGCTCTGCTTATAAAAATGGTTTCGCCACCTTGTTGCAAAAATGTTGTATGTTTGAAGGAAACTGTGTGTTATTTTTGTTATACTTTTTTCTTAAAGTTGGGATTTACTAGTTCGAACCTCTGTTTTCTTTCCTTATTCATATTCATCCCCGAGATATTTTGGTTAATCTTGTCATAATCGATTTGTTTGTCTATAAGCTCAACTAGTTGTGAGCCATGCAAAAAAAAATGAGTTGGGTTATCCTCCATTGTAACCCTAGTCTCTGTACTTCCTCATAATGAAGAATTGTTCTCAAAATACAATTGGGTTTGGATCAGAACCCTGACGCTCTTTGAAATCGACCATTACAATAAGAATTTCCCATGGCCAATGTTAGTTTGATTTATGGTCTTAGTTAGAATTGAAGGCAAATGAGAAATTTATTCTATTAGCAAACAAAATTGCTTATTGATGCATTCAACATGTTACATATTTCATAGATACACATGTATGTTGAGTTGCACACATAAATATGTTCATTTGGTTTTGTTGACAAATGGAAATGGTTGATGAAAGGTGATGTTTGATAAAAGAAATTGTTTGGAATATTTTGGTCATACCTGAGGTCTTTGTTTCACATAGGAATTATTCGAATTGGTTTAGTTTGAATGTGAATAATTTGAACCATTTTCTGGTTTTGAAGGGTTATATAAATGGTTTGTTTGCTTGGGATTTAAAATTTCCCAAGACAATTTAGAATCCTCACTGTGAAAAGTTTAAAATAGCGATTGATTGTGGCATCTCACTGGTTATTCATATGCTGAGTTAAATACACCTACATTATACGATTGTGCCTAGTCTGACCATTGCATTTCACAGTTTGGCAATTTTTGGAATCAACTCAGATTTATTGTTAGAAGAAAATCAAATGGGTTGATATAGGTTCACAAACATTGGACATACTTACAAATGGTTTTGAATTTCAAAAAAAAATGTGATGGTTTTGAAGATTACATGTTTGGGTTTTATATCTACAGGATCAAACCCCTCATACTTTCACTTTTCATTAATCATTCCCTCATTCCCAGCTCCGTTTATCATTTCAAGAGATCATTTATCCCCCTCCTGTAATATAAATATTGAAGGATTTCTTTATCAGATTGATATTAATTTGAAGGGAAGAGTATTTGGTGGATAGTATGATGATCAGAATTATGTTACAGAATGGTGAAATTGATAGGTTTAGTTTTGTTCAGGGCCAAATCCCTCCATATTTTCATTTTCCATGAGTCATTCCTAGCTCCCAGTTCCACTTTCATTTTAATTCATATCTCCTCCCCCTGATGCATACTTGATGATAAATCAACGATGATAAGTATTTTATGAGGCATGGATAAAGACATTGTAGGAGGATAACCAATATTCACAGGCATTTAATGTAAATTATTTATGTACATGTACCATTATATTTCCCTACCATTATTACATTTTTCTCACATTACAAACCCTACCATATTCCCAAATTCATTTACATTCCCATGTTCTTAAATAACAATTGTTGTTTGAAATGAAGAAGAGTTAAAGGACAAAATTGATCTTTTGGTTGTTTCCATGTATGTCCATGGTTGCTTGAATGTTTGTTTGTTATTGAACAAAGCTATGACATATATGCTCTAACTTGTATTTATAGATGAGTTTTTTCATCAGCAATAGTTAATGCACCAATGGATGAAGGTATAGAATTCATGAAGGTAACAAAGCCATGGGGAAGTGAGAAGAGGCAAGCTTCCACACACAAACAAATATGACTTCTAATTTTACAATGTTGTTATGATGTTTTTGTTGTTGAGGGCAGTTCTGGTTATATTTTGGACAATGGTATGTTTGATCAAATTTATTATTCATCATTTTGGTTATTTGCACAACAATATCTATTTTGAGACATATTAATGATATATCCATTTTGATATATTATGACAACTTTGACTAAGACATCAATTTGATATATTTATTTTGATAAATAAATATATATTATTCAAGAGTCACAAGGATGTTTACAAAGTTTTTATATGGCTGATTTGAATGTGGGTTATGTTGATATTTAAATGGATGTTTGAAAACATTAACTTATCTCTATTTCAAAGGAGGAACAAGGAGAAATTTGTTTGAAAATAAAAGAGTAATTAGGGGGTCTCCACCTATTAGTTAGTATTTATTTATCCTTATCATTAAATATTATTATTAATTTATAAAGTTGTCCACCTATTAATTTAATTATTATTATTAATTTTTAAATGTGTTTGAAAATAAAAAAGTAATTAGGGGGTCTCCACCTATCAGTTAGTATTTATTTATTTGTATCATTAAATATTATCATTATTATTAACTAAGTAAAAATTAGTTAATGACATAACAAAAAGTAGTTGAAATGATCAAACTACTTTTGAGAAGAATAAAAGAAGATTTCAAGGGACAAGAAAAAAAAAAGAGTGATAGAGAGAACAACTCTAGTAAGGTTTGCTTTTGCTTCTTAAGTGAGATTACTTTACTATTTCATTCATCTTCAAAATACATAAGTTGTAAAGACTTCTTGTTGATAGCATGATCCTACTGAAGGTGGAAACAAGGAGAGCCAAGCAGTATTGATTTGCTTATATACTTCACAAGGTTGATCACATGTCTTTGATAGTCTGCAGATTCTTGTTATATTTTTGGATTAGTTTTAAGTACTGATTAAGGGTTTTGTGCAGAGTCAAGGTAGTGGAATTTGTGGCCTATCATTTCAGCTTTGTTTAAGTATTGGTTTCACTTGATGATACTAGTGGTCTTTGTATGATGCAATATACCATATTTGACTACTAAGTCTCATTTTGGTCCTTACCCCTTAGGGTATGAAGAATGTTGTTAGCTGTATTTCAAAATTGAAAAAATAAAATCTTTGGATGCTTTTGAGTCTCATTTGAGTTTTCCTTGTTACCTTTATCAAATATTTTATTTCTAAAGCTACTACAAAATCACATTCAAAAATACTTTATGTTTGAATATTTTCTTTTCATTTTGACATACCTTCTGCTGAACTATTTTCTTTTCAGGTGAGGAAACTTCTACTCAATTTGGCCTCGGGTGAGCCATTTTCCTTGGTGTAGGAGTTTCCCTGCCTGGACAACTCGATAAAGCTGGATCCTCTGTTGGTGAGTTCCCTTGACTCGTGTGTCCACTATTTGATCAATGGATACATGTTCCATGCAGTTAGGGTTGAGCTTTGTTGGTGTCAATTGTTCTGCGATCTCTGAGGTGTCCAATAATGGTGGAAAATATGGCCGAAGGAGGTCCACATTGAACATTGGGTGTAAGCTAAGGAAGGGTGGAGTGTTGAGCTCAAAATAATTGCTACCCGCAACCTTGGTGATAATGTAAGGCCCACAACGAAGTGGGAAGAGATTCTGATGGGGTCCTGTAAAGAACTCTTTCTGCAAATGTAACCAGACCTTGTCTCCCACCTGAAACTGGTGCATTACCCGATGTTGATAATGTGTTGCTTGTACTTAGCATTGGATTTCTGCAAAATTGCATGGACATGTTGGTGCATGTGTTGAATTCGCTCAATGAATTTGGTGTATTTTTCCGCCTCAGACTAAACATGGGAAGATTCTTCCTGTGTGGTTGCAAGAGGTAGTGCAACATCAATGGGACCCAAGGGTTGGAATCCCAACCCCACCTGAAATGGGCTATGGTAGTTAGAGCTATGGAGAGCCTTGTTGTAGTTGCGCTAAACATAGGGAGGACTCTCATCCCATGTACGTGGATGCTTAGAGTTGTACATGTGCAAGATGTGCACATCATCCGATTGAATACCTTTATCTGGCCATCGGTTTGGGGGTGGAAAGYAGTGGATTTAGTGAGCTTGGTGTCCAATAGTGAACATGGAMTCGACCAAAATGTGATGAGGAACTTGATGTCCTAATCTGAGGTGATCATATGTGGTATCCCAAAATGGACCCACACAYRCTCGAAGAAGAGCTTGGCAGTATCTGTCGCTATGATGCTCTTCTTGCAGGCTATGATAATGGCCATCTTCAAAAACCGATCAACCACCACAAATACACAATCATTGTCATGCTTGGTGGATGGAAGGCCAGACATGTAATCCATCGAGATGGATTCCCAAGGCCTCTCGGGAGTAGGAAGAGGGGTGTATAAGCCTTGCTTCTTGATGGTTGGCTTGGCAATGGAATAGGCAGTGCAAGATATGATATACTTGTTCATGTCTTGTCGATTTTTTTTCCAATAAAAATGTTTCTGTAGAACAACCACAATTTTCTCCAAGCCAAAATTTCCTGCCATTCGATTGTAGTGAGCCTACCAAATAAGCTTTGCACACTTTCTTGTGGGAACACAGAGGTGGAACAGATGGAATAACAATCCATCCTTGATGTGAAAATCGGTGACATTTGTTCTTGTACCCAAGAGATGATAAGTGGTTGCGAAGTCAGGGTCACACTGATAAAATTGGGGCCACTTAGATGCCTCATGCCCAGAAGAATGGAGCACTGTGGTGAGAGAAACAATGGGATGGTGACTTAGGAAGTCAATGACACGATTTGTGCTCCATGTATTATACTTGATGTTGGGATGGAACTACTATCGGTATGTAGGCCACTTTTGATGGCAGTCGTTCTGCAACTTCCCCTGTGCCTGTTTGAATTACAGAGCTTGTGATCAGTGTGGGTGATTGTCTCCTTTTCCAAAATGTAATGTTTCCATTGACGACAAGCTTGCACAATGGAATACATTTATTTGTCATAGGTGGGGTATTTTTGGATAGTATCTGAGAGTGTCTCACTATGGTATGCTACTGGATGACCATGCTGAGTGAGAACTACACCTACAACATACTCAGAGGCATCGATCTCAATCTCAAATGGTTGTTGCAGATCAGGTAAGGAGAGTATTGGAGCTGAGCAAAAGCGATACTTCAGATCATCAAATGCGTGTTGTTGTGCCTGCCCCCATGAAAACTTTTCCTTTCCACCGCCCTTGATTACTTGGCTGAGGGCCCATGTAATATGGAGGAATCCCAACCCGAACCTTTGGTAGAAGTTGGAAAATCCCAAGAAGATTTGAAGCTCAGTTAGTGTGGTCGGGGTTGTCCAGTCATGAATGACTTGGATCTTAGCTGGATCCACATGTACCCCATGCTTATCAACAATGTAGCACAAGTATTGGACCATGTTCATGCCAAAGAACAATTTTTACAAGTTGACATATAGCTTGTGCTACCGTAGAGTGCCCAAAACCTATTGAATATGTTGCATGTGCTCCTCCCAAGTTCTACTGAAGATGAGGATGTCATACAGATATACCAATACAAAAGAGTTGTTGAAGGGTCTCAATACATCATCCATAAATCTCATGAAAGTTGTTGGTGCATTTGTTAAGACAAAGGGCATGACCAGCCATTCGAAGAGACCTTTAGATTTGAAAGTTGTCTTCCATACATTAGTTGGTTTGATGGGAACTTGATGGTAGCCAAAATTTAGGTCAATCTTGCTGAAGAAGATTTTCCCCTTGATTTGGTCAAGAAGGTCATCAATTCGGGGAATTGGGTACCGGTTCCAGACTTTGATTTTGTTTAATGCATTGTAATCAATGCAGAGCTGCTAGGTCTCGTCTTTCTTCTACACCAGCCCAATCGAGCTTCCACAAGGGGAGGAGATGGGTCAGATGTGCCCCTTTTGAAGAAGCTCTTGGATTTGGTTCTTGATTTCATCATTTTCCATCAACAATCGACGATATAATGGTCCATTAGGCAGTGCTACACCAGGGGTTAGATCAATTGGATGCTTGACTTGATGGTGCGTCGGTACCCTGGTGGGTGAGGAGAAGATGTCTCTGTACTCTTCCATGATCTTGTCCACTTGCTTTTTCTGCAAAAAGAGGCTATGTGTAAAGGTCACAGATGTGGCAGAGACCTTCTGCTTACTGCGAGCATGGATAAAAAAGAAGACAAACTTCCCGGTCTGTGAAATGACCTTACTGCATTTTTTAGAAGAGATTAAATAAATAACGGTAGCCGACGCTACCTCTGGTATCCTGTACAATTGTCTACCCAAAGTAATAATAACACTGCAGGGTCTAGACTCATACGCAACATGTCGCTTCCAAAAATATTTTTGTCCTAAAAGAACATCACAAAATTCAAGGGGATAAATATCACACAATACCTCGTCTTTGAAGGGCTTGATGATGTAGGGAAAACAACATTGTTGGTTGACACAGAGATCTCATCCTTGGCGAAGCCAGCCGATGGTGTAGGGATGCGGGTGTGGTGTTATCGACAGGTCCAATTGCTTGACAACCTATGTTGAAATTAGTTTCTTCTTATTGCCACTATTGACAATGAAATGCAACATAGTCCCCTTTACCCACATCTATGAGTGAAAGAGGCGTTCCCCTTCCTCTAGTTCTTCTAGTTCGCTTGGTTGGACTTTGGTGGTAGAAACAGTGGTACTGGGTTTGACATTGATGATCCACTTCCCACTTTTTGTATTTGATTCAGAGTCATAATTTTCCTTTGACTTGGAAGCTTTCAACTCAACCACCAATGATTTCTTGGAGAGACATTCTTCGGAGTTGTGCCAAGGGATTTTATGGTATTCACACCATTTTCCTGTGTCCTTCTTCGACTTCTCATTACCCTTCTTGGGTTACGACTTAGACCGGTTTTCCTGAGAGAGACCATATTTTCTCCGTCCCATGTTTTGTTGGTTGGGGCCACCTTTGCCCTGATTTGACTGTGAGAAGTTTGTAGATCCAAACTCTCACCTCTTCTTCTTAAATTTATGCTCGATCTTGAAAACATATCTATAAGCTGCACCTAATGATGCGATGTCCATAAAATCCATTTTTGTTTGAATGTATCTATGCAGAAAACCACGGTATTTGAGCACCATATGTCGTTCATATTCTTTGATACCCAATTCGGTGCGCACGGTATGGAAAATGTTGGTGAAATATGGTACTATTTGGTCCCTTTCCTGACGCAGCGTGGTCCATCTTGTGTATTGGTCCTCATAGCTTCCAATAGGGTAGTATTGTTCTTTAATGGCATCCATGAAGGAATCTCATGTAGGGGCGACCACAAATATTTCAGATTCCTCTATGGCCCTTTGCTCAGAGTAAGTATCCCACTAGGGGACGACCTTGAGGAGTGCAAAAGTAATCTTTTCCCTGTCGAAAAAATTGTGGACTGAAAAATACCCTTCGAGCAGATTATGCCATTTATCTACAACATCTACATCTATCAGTCCTTAAAATAATGGAATATCAAAATTTTGTTGTAGCTTGAAGGGGTTTGCATGGCCGGTTGATGAAGATGTGTCTCATGTGGGTAGCCGTCGAAGGATCTGCGCAAATTTGTCCATCATGTCGTTCTTTTGTCGTGCAAGGGATTCCTCGAGAAACATTTTAAAAGGATATTTTGCTCCATGATATTTCTTCTTGTCCCCCATGGGTTGTTGTTGTGCTCAGCGTGACCAATCTTGCAAAGGATCGATTGGTTCAAGTCCCAACTTCTTTTACCCAGATCTTGTCAGGGACATGCACGAAGAAAAATAAATGAAGATAAAACCACTTTGATACCACTAATCCAGATTTATGAGCGGAACGAAAGGAATAACAGATTGAATATAATAACACAAAGATACGAAGAATAATAAAAGGTATCCAATGAACAATAACTTCTATTGAATAAATAAAATAGGCTGAAATTATAAAATTGCATAACTAAAAACAACTTGCTTGAATTGTGGTAGCTATCTTTGAGAAGAGATGTGGTTTCTACACACATCTGTCTGAGAAGAATGAGTACAATGAGGCTCCAAAGGCCTTTTTAACATTACTCATGAATTCTAAAACCCTAGGCATCCAAAAACCTAACCCTAAGAGATGAAACGCCAAAATTTATATGGGCCCCAATGGATAAGTTGGTACCTCAACTTCCCAGGGTTGTAACTTTTTCATACGACCTCCTTTTTAGGTGCCTGATAGCCCGTTGGAAAGGTATTTTCAAGAAATACACACTATGTTGTTAAACTCTAACTTTGTCTACAGTTTGACTGAGGCAAGACAAAAAAACATTGTTTAGGGCTCGAAAACGGCCTTGGAAGTACATAAAGATGTACTGACATGAAAAATTCCAAAATAAGCTAGTTGGATTAGGTGGGAGGCCACTAATCTCCAATTGGAAGTCGTGTAGGGATTTAGACAACCCCGAAAGTGTAGAACTCACAATTACAAAGAATTACAAAAGAACGTGTTGAACTAACAACTGTCAAGAGGAGCCAGTTGGAATAGGTGGGTGGCCACCAATATCCACCTGGATCAGACCTTGCACTAAAAATCTTAAGATTTTTCATGGTTCTATGGATTTAATGGGCTATTATCGTGAGTTTGTTCGGAATTATGGAAAAATTGCAACACCTCTCATTGCTCTCCTTAAAAATAATGATTCCACTTGGACTCTAGCAACTGATCAATCCTTCCATGCCTTGAAAGAAGATATGTGCACGACTCATGTCATGGTACTTCCCAACTTCACAAAGACTTTTGTCCTGGAATGTGATGGTTTAGGGAAATGAATTGGGGCAGTACTCATGCAAGATGGAAGGCCTTTGTCCTTCACTAGCAAAATAATTTTGGAGAAACATTTGGTCCAATCATTCTATGAAAAGGAAATGTTGGATATTCTACATGATGTGGATCTCCGATGTCCTTATCTATTGGTGCAACACCTCTAGATTAAAACTAATCACCAGAGCCTCGAGTATTTTCTGGAACAACGAATTTCATCCCAGAGCAACAAAAATGGGTGACCAAGCTGTTTGGATATTATTATGAGATCATTTACAATAAGAGAAAATAAAATGTGGTTGCTGGCACTCTTTCCAAGAAGTATGAAGAAGAAGGGTCACTCATTTCCCTCTCCTTCATTGTATCAGATTGGCTCCAATTTGTTTTCTAGGAATGGCTACAAGGCCCCAAAATTTCTCACCTGATCCAACAATTGCAACACCACCCTCTAGCTTATCCAGGGTACTCTCATCATAATGAATAGCTTCCCTAAAAAGGTTGTTTGTATTTAAGAAAATAGTTGCAACTTAAATCCACAGTGTTTTTTGAGCTTCATGCTTCACCCATAGATGGGAATTCAAGGTTTACGAAAACCTATGAATGGGTCAAGATTTCTTTTTTATGGGATGATATGAAATAGGATGTCTTCACCTTTGTGGCTGAATGTGATTTTTGTCAACACAACAAGGGAGAAACAACCAAATCTCCAGGCACACTCCAACCACTTTCGATTCCCCTTGCTATTTGGAGGGATATTTCTATGGATTTCATTGTTGGCTTACCTAAATCGATAAATAAGTCAGTCATCATGGTGGTAGGTGATTTCTTTCCAAATATGCTCATTTATGTTCACTTCAACACCCATTAACCACCTCCACAGTGGCCTAAATGTTCATGGATAATATTTTCAAACTTCATGGCATGCCTCATTCTATTGTCTCTGACCAAGATCCCACTTTCACCAACAATTTTTGGCAATAATTGTTCAATCTTAATGGAACACAATTGCATATTAGCACTGCCTATCATCTCCACACTGATGGCCAAACTGATGTTGTCAACAAATATTTGGAAACATATTTGCGGTGCATTTCATCTGACAGAAAAAATAAGTGGGCTCAGTGGTTACCCCTAGTTGAATGGTAGTACAACACATCTTACCATACAACTAATCGCATGACTCCTTTTGAAGCAGTCTACGGAAAAAATCCACCATCGGTTCTCTCATACATGTCAAGTTTCTCCAAGGTTTAGGAGGTTTAAAAACATATTACAATTCGAGAGGCCATTCTTTGTACCCTCAAAGAAAATTTGGTCATGGCTCAGAATCACATGAAGCAACAAGCAGATCAAGGTTGTTTCGAAAGTCAATTTTCTAAAGGGGACAAGGTGTTTMTTCGGTTGCAACCTTATAAGAARACTTGACTCAAAGATGAACACTCTGAGAAACTCGCTCCCAAATATTATGGTCCTTATACAATTCTCAAGAGAGTGGGGTCCGTGGCCTACCAATTAGCTCCATCCAGTCATTCTAAGTTCCATCATGTTTTTCATGTCGCATGCTTAAAGAAAGTGATTTGAGCTAAGTGTCAAACTCAAATCGGTCTCCCTGAGTTGGATGAATAAGGTTCCATTTGGTTGCATCCAAAAGAAATCTTGGACCAACGACAGTGTCATCTCTGTCAACGTTCCATCAAGGAAGTGTTAGTTCAGTGGAAAGATACAACTCTAGAAGATGCTACTTGGGAGTCGACCACCATTTTTCAGCAATTTCCTCATCTCAAGCCTTGAGGACAAGGATATTCTTAAAGGGGGAGGGAATGTTAGGGACCTAGCCTCCCTAACCCCTCACGTAGGTAGAATAATATATTTTCCATGTAATAAAGGCTGACATTAGTTAATAATCCCTATTTAATAAATGTGAATAAGTCAATGTGAGAAGACCTAATAGAAACTTTCGCTTCTAGAAAAATCTTCCTCTAGAATGTTCTTTAGAAGATAGAATTAGTATAAATAAGAGTAAGAGGCATGAGAAAGCCTTGTATTGAGAATTATTGTAATAGAGTGTTGCTCTGTTGGAAGTTTCCCCCTCGAAGAGGCAAGTGAACATTTCTTTCTATCAATAAAGGTATCTTTTTTGTTGTGACTCTCTACATTTTGTTGTTTTGTTGGTAATTTATGCGATATTTCTATTTTCTTCTTAAAATAATAGATATGGTACCTAACACTATTTTTGGAGTGTCTTGGAGGGCACACATGTGGAGACTTTTCCACTTGATATTTTAGGAGTTCACCACATCCTTTCTTGTAGAGCGCTCCATCTACTTGGCATCTCATACATTCATCCATGGAATTGGTTTCGTCGATATTCATACATGTTGATTGGTTGCATGCATCTTGTGAAAAAATTGCTATTTTTGGAGAAGGTTGTTGTGGAGTATTCTCCTAGAAGGATTATTATATCGTTTAGTCTCTCATGAATCTTGGAGGGAAGACTTATTTTATTATATCTTGCATGCATACACTCTTGGAAAGCACATTCCATGTGGAAACTTGGCATTTGACTTGCTTTGGTGCCTATTTTAGTGGTATAACCCACACTCATGACAATTATATTGTTATTTCACTACTATTTTTATATGGGGAAAGTTATCCTTGATAGATTTATGTCCACATGATGTGACATGGTTAACCATGGATAGAAGTGAGATCTAACTACTCCAATATTATAATATTTGTTTGAATTTTCATGTAGTTAGAAGGAAACTGATTCTTTATTGTATGAGAGAAGAGTTTCACTCTATAAAGAAGATCTCTCTCTCCATTTTAGAGGTTGTTGGGATTCTAGGGATTGAGGAGCTCTCCCCTTGGGCTATATTGTACATAATTTTGGTAACCTTAAGGGAAGATTGGAGGTATCATTCTTATCATATGCAAGGCTTAATTTTTTGCATGCTTTTAACATTGTTGGATAATTGTAGAAACCTCTTGCAAATAAAGTTTTATGAAGGCATTGTAATGGAATATTTTCCATTTGAATGGGAGTAATGTGAGGATAATGGAATATTTTCCATTTGAATGGGAGTAATGTGAGGATGTTCTCCCTCATATTTCCTTTTGCTTAATTATTTCTGCATATACACTTTCACCCATCAAACAAGTTGTTGTTATAATTAATATATCATTGCAGGGTAGCACCTCCATCAACTTGTTCAAGAGTAGCAACAATAGGGCTCTCCAAGACTCATTTCTATAGTTACTTTTCAACACTATTAAGGTTGATTGTCACACTTTATTTGCAGCGCTCTCCTCGATTATTCACAAAACAACCCCTCTTTAGAGTGATCTTCCTTGACTCCATTTTGCCCAAGATTTGGTAGGCACCAGTCTTGGGGTTTTCCATCCCTCTCCTTGATTATTCACAAAACAACCCTCTTTAGAGGATCTTCCTTGATTCCATTTTCCCAAGATTTGGTAGGCACTAGTCTTGGGATTTTCCATCACCTTTTGTTATAACACCATTCAATAATCCATTATAATACTACCATACATTTTATTAATGCTTACTCTTCTTATATCACCTAATATCTCCACTCCATAGCCTTAGCAATATTATTTAGGAATACCCCCTTGAGTTGGAGAATAACCAACCAAAAGTGAGAGGAAGAACTACTACAGGATAATGAGTAGCCTTTCTAAGCTACACAAATTAGCCCCTTGATGCTTGGGACTTTAGATTGTGTGGGGGTACTGTATTTTTTTGTAACATTCACAAAACACATTTTTTTATTTAGAGCTAGAATTCTAATTGTATTTAATTTGTGCAGGACACTAAGCCAGAGAGGAAAGATAAAAATATGGATTAAAAGAATCCAAGACAGTACAACATAGATCTCAGACAACTACAATGCTCCTCTTCAACAACTTGTACAAATGTTTCTGGAGAGGGTGCACTTAGACTTATGGAGAGAGAGAGAGAGAGCTGAGAAGCACATGCATGTTTTGGCACGCATGCACCATCTTCTCAAAGTATTTTGCTTTATATTTTTCTAATTTTAGTGGTTTAGTTATTATTTGAGTTTTTGTGTTAATTAGTTTTGTATGCAAAAGTAGAGGGAAAAACTCACTAAGATAGTAGAGGCACTCATGCATGAGAGCTCCCAACATAGTGAAGGGTACATATTCCTAGGAGAGTGCACCTCTTTTTGGCTTGGTTTTCGTGAAACTAGTGTTTCTTATTGCTAGTCTAGGTGTTGTTCTGCATACGTCCATATTCATTGTACCTCTCTTTTTCCTAGTATATGTTGAGAAGCAAGGCAATACCATTTTATGGTTCAATTGAGTTTAGATCTATAGTTTTCATAGGGAAAATTGGGTGTGCTCTTTAATCATAGACACATAGCAATATTGTCACCCAACCAGGGCACTTAATGCCACCTCAGCAATTCCCAACCTTGACAAAGAATAGTTATGGAAGCAAAACCTAGGCCTATTATCCAATCAATGTAGTGTACCTCTAACGTTAGCATAACAAAGGCAGAAAGTCCAAACCATAACCATTATAAAGTCCAAGCCTAAACCGAAAAAACAAGTTGTAGTAGCTGCAACTGCATCTACTCTCCAGATTTGCGCACTTGCTAAATTTTTGCAGTGCACACTCTTCCATTTCTACAGTTTTGAGCTATGTGTACCAAATGAGATCCGGATTCCTGTATTTATATTGTTTTTCCTGAGCTGTCTGGGTTGTCTTGTCATTTTGGAGGCTAAATACTTAGTATTAAATATTTCCTTTAGTTGACTTGTTCTAGGGTTATTTTCAATGTTTTAGGGTTACTTCTTACTTCCCAAAATATTATATTCTAGTCAAAGTTACACGTGAGGTTAATACCTCTCATAGTTTCCATAATATCAACACTCCTCCTATCTAGGGAGGTATTAAGAAATGGTATTTATCACAAACATACCATTCAACCACAATAAGATCATCATAGTTGTACAAACTATCTCATGATTAGATCATGAACACCATCATCATCACTATCATCTCGATAGCATCAACTACATCATCTCAAGCACATCTATCTGAGTAATTAGGGCATGATGCTGAATAAGTCACTCAATCCATAGAGTGATACAAGGACCATTCTTTCTAATCCGACATACGCCCTAGAAGAATGTCCGTCCCAACAGATGCTAAAATATACGCCATGGACTACAGAGACTATTCTTATAGGAATGTCAATCTAGGACTATTTTCTAATCGATTCATATGTACCATAGAGATTCATCTCAACCTATATGCCTTAGGAAAATATCGGGTCCCGACCATTTTCCTAATTGGGACACAATATGTGCCTAGGAAAATACTAGTCCATGACATCAACAAACCTGTCAACCTAGACCATTCTCCTCTACAGAGAGTACCTATCCACTAGAAACTTCTTCTATCCGGACCATTCTCCACCCAAAGAATGTCTGTCCACAAGCACACCGACTATCCACATCTAGCCGATAATCATTTCCAAAACTACTAATATTCTACATGGAAACTATAATAATGTCATTCAATAGAACACAACCGTGTTCATCCATAGTAGTACAATAACTAAAATCCATTGGTTCACTACCACACTAAGTAGCACATGATCATTTAATCAAAGGACATAGTCACAACCAGTGGAACACATCCACCATAGTAGCATACATCTATTGTCTAAAGACATACGCTTCCATAGCAATCATATCATCGATATCAACCTACACAAAAACAATACCATGATATAAACTGAGTCATATAGGCTATCTTTCCACTCACATCGTGAGATCTGGAAGAGCATCTTTCCCTCAAAAGTAAAACATCAACCATGGGATATATGGACTATTCTTCACAAGAATAGAAGAATATTCCTTGATTTATGAGCCTCGACCATTCACCTAAATCACATTCTCTACTAAACATAGTGCAATAGAATGAGTCTTCCCTAGGGAATGCATACCTGATTGTTGAACCCGACCATTCACCTAATTGGGCCATACCGCACTAAACATAGTGAAACCTAGAGAGAATGAGACTTCCCTAAAGAATGATTGTCCCAACCATTTCCTAATGGAAATGACTGCCCCGCATCAACTCCAAAATGGACCATTTTTCAAAATTGCTCACAACTATGAACTTCGAAATAAAAATGACTTCCGACGAGGCGGCATCTTCATTCTTCTTGATCACTACTCAGAGTGAACGCCAAGAAGAATGAATGTCCTATACCATCCCCCACACTGACCACAAGTGAAATCGTTGTCTATGGTACACAAACAATCCATCGAACCATTTTAGTAATGAAAATGGTTCATTATTCGATTTGGACCATTTTCCAATTGTGAAAAATGCCTTTCCATTAAAAATCTCAAACCACTTTCCTAACTAGAAAGGAATTGTTTATCCTAGACCATTTTTCAACCAAAAATGATTGTCCATAAATATATAACACATCAATTCTCCCAACCCGAGAGTAATCTCTTCCTTTTTCAATAAGGAAGCCGTCTCCACGAGCTCCAACTTTTTCTCTTGAGTACTAAACTTTTTTGTCTTGGACAGAGGCTTTACTAAAATATATGTTATCTCCTCATGTGGAGATATATTGAGAACCACTTTTTGCTGACTTTATCACAAAGAATGTAATGCTTGATCTCAATGTACTTTGGTCTATCTGGAATGATGGTTTTCTTTGAAGGTTTCATATAGCTTTGATCATTATAATATATCATGGTTGAATTCAACACTTTTGTTTCGTGCTAGCTCATGACATCATGGCAAGGCTCAAACTGAAACATATCCAAGTAGCACTTCTTCTGTCATCATGAGAGTTTTTCATGGATTAGAAATCCATCATCCCGAACTTCTGAGTAACCATTCTGATACATTATCTTTATTATAGAAATTTTTCACCATGCTTTTGTTGTGCGTGAGAGGCTCTGCACCAAGTTTTTTGAATCCATACATGATCTTCTTCCATCTGCATACAGGGGTCTCTTTCTGGTATATCTCAAAACCTTGAGGTTTCTCTACATACGCTTCTTGTTCAATTACTTTGTTGAGGAGAACAATCCTTACATTCATTTGATGTAAACTCCAACCCATGGATATTGTATAAGATATAATGGCTCAGGTAGAGGTATGTCTAGTTACTGGAACAAGCTAACATCATAGTCTTCTCCCTCCATCTGGGAGAACCTCTAGTTCTGAATCTCATAATGCTTCCATTCATAAGTCTTTCATACACTATTCTTCATCACAACTTCCATTTCTTCTTCTTGATTGTTCTAGTGGGTTCAAACCAAGCTAGTAGTCTTGTGATTCTCGATATAATGATTGGTTGTTTTGGCTTTTCTTTCTCTCTTGGAATCTTCATGTTCTTCCTCATGTTTCTCTCTAGCTCTTGGGTCCATGGAGTTTTCTATAGATTCCATTCCTTGAAGATTCCAACTTCTTCCTTTCATCATAGGATTGTGGATGTGGATGGAAAACCAAGGATACTTTAAGGATTATTTTCAAAGAAGACTTCTTCTAAAGTCAAATTGAACACGTGTTTCTTTTCATGGCTGCTACCATCAATGGGAACATGGATAGATAATTCATAATCCTCAATGGATCATATTTTTTAGGACTAGCTCCCTCCTAATCCTTGCTTCATGCATGAATGAATTCTTTTCTTTTGGAATTATATAATTGACTCCCTCCATCTAAGAGAGTCCACACTTTTGTTTGCATCCTTATTGCCTTATTCAAGGTGTCACAGGTCTTTTTCTAATTTCCTCTTGATTGCTCACTTCTTTTTGTTTTTACTTCTTCCAGGTTTCTTCAAGTTTGATTCTGATTTCGTCTTATCTTGCAGCTTCTACTTATGTTAATAGATTCCACAGGAATTGTTACCAAGGATTGTCAATGTACTTCATATTTTCATGTGTATTGCTTGACTTGTAGTCATCGTGATAACAATACTTATCTTGTTATTCTTCCATAGGTATTGTTTCTCTTTGAACATCTATCTTCTAAGAAATAGATATGCAAGATATGTACATAAACTATGTAAACATGGTATGTACAAGAATTATGAAGAATATTGTTACCTTGTCTTAGGAGAAGAAGTTTGTTTTATCCTGCTTGGCCTTGTTTGAGGGTTATCTTTTTTGGCAACTGTTGCTTCCTATGTTTCCTTCCTTTTCTTTAACTCAGGACAGTGGTTCCTGTGGTGACCATATTTTCGATATTTGAATCAATGTATCTTTGACATATCCTTTTCTTGATTTGGTTTCTTCCTTGATTTGGTGCAAACTTCTTCTTATTCTTGAAATTCTTGAACTTTGTTGTGAATGCTTGATCATCGTATTTATTTTGGTATTTCTCTTTTGTGTTAATCCTTGATTCTTCTTATGCAGAGCAAGTCCAAAGTTCTTCAAATGTGGGATAGTCCTTCCTTGTGTTCATGATGGTGGAAAATGCATCCCATGTCTTGGGAAGACCATTGAGTACTATATTTACCAGTTGTTATAGCAAGATTTGCCTCACCTTATGAAATCTTACACAGAGGGCCTTTTTCCATTTCCCTATGTAGACTTGAAATCCCTTTTTGAAAATCCCAAAGTGAAAATCATGGTTTTTCCACATATACGCGCCTTGCCTATATTACAACACGCGTATATGTAGGTTTCACCACTACAACCAGCGTACATAAGGATTTGTGCCCAAAATTAAAAAAATGGTGTCGGTTTTCCATGTAACGTCACGAGATCAATGATCCTTGGCCTTCCATATACTGGAAACGTTCTGAATCAGCCCTTCAGTTCCACTTGAAGGCTATAAATGGGCCAAATCCGAGCTATGGAAAGAAAGAGAGAGAATTCAACTTTGAGATCAAAGTTACTCTGGAGAAATTATTCACTTCACATTGAGTCTGCATCCCTTTGTCCTTTAAGTCTGAACACATTGTTCAGCCCCCAAGCTCTTCCCTTATTGATTGAGAACCTCATTGTCTCTATTATATGATCTTGCCTTTGGTGGAGGATTGAAGTGGTGGAGGCCCAGCTGGAAGGAAATTAGTTTCTCGGTTCCGAACCATGTCGACACAGAAGTTTGTAACTCATTCATTTCTGTTGATTACATTTGAATAGAAATACTCTTTTCTTGTCCAATTGATATCTTGCAAATATTTGAATTGTTATTCCATGGGCGTATTTGTTATGAATATTGATGGATTATGCTATTGAATGTGCTAACATTATCTATTATCACCATATGCTTGCGTTGCTTGGTTGTTGAGGACTAGTTGCAGGTATATTTCTTTGGTTCAAGTGCTCAATGATGGACTTCATCGAACGTCTGGACGAGGTAGGCCTTTTATCTTGTCTTGCTAGCATATTTGTTTATATAGCATACTTGATATTAGAGTTGATTTCTGCATTCATTTCCATCTGTTGTGGTTTACCCCTAGCCATAGAGAGATTTTCCTCGTAACAAAATTGGCGACCATACTGGGGATATAATCTTCTTTTTGGGGGTTTGGAGTGTTTTTATCCTTAGATTTCTCTCGTTCATATTGAGTTTCTTGTCGTATGATTGCTTGACAACGTCTGTTCACTCTTAGTGTGAGTTTCTTAGCCTTCTACTTAGCCTGGCTGTGTTTTGACACATATACGTGGGTTTTTGCTTGACAGTCATGTACATACGTGTGTTGTACTTCTACAAGTTGCGTACATACACACTTTTCCCTTGAAAAATTGCATACATCAACCTTTGTTTCTTGGTTGTTGGGTAGGTTTTGATGATTCTGGAGTCTTCTTGGGTCTCTGTGGTGATTGTTAAGTGTTTATGGAATGACATGAAACCTGTCTTTGGTTGAATTTTTGGGCGATGCCTTTCTCATCATCTTTTTAGTTTGATTGTCCTTGCATCTTGGGCTAGGTGTTTGCTTCTTGATATCCTACTTGGTTTGTCTCTGTTTACACATAGTAGAGTCTTTATATCAAGTTGTTGTTCAGTTCTTGCATTTTCATTTTATTATATTGAAAATACAAAAATATTAGTCATTTTACATTGATTGACATTTTCATCTCTTGAGTCTTTGTCATTTATCTTAGTGCATGTAAAGAAATATTGTATTTTATTTAGAATTGCGGAATTGAATTGAAAATTTCATTTTTGAAAAGAATATCATTTATTGGAAATTGAAGTTAGGACTTTTCATTGTATTCATATTCATTTATTTTACTTGTTGAGTCATAACATCACTAGTTTCATGACCGCACCTTTTGAGTAAGCAAGGCCATTAAAATTAACACTATAATTTAAACTTGATTATTAATGATTTTATTTTCTAGGGTGCACAAACTAGCTTAGGATTTAGAGCCTTGGAATAGGATTTTGTGAGTAAACTTCTCCAAGGCTATTAAATCAACATATGTGTCTGACTAAGAGAGTGGATAAATCCATTGTATAATCGGTAATATCAGGAGGCTCCGCTTACACCAGAGTTAAGCACGAGGTCGTGTGAGGTTGGTTGAAGGGATATTCCCCTGATACCTTCTTAGTGTCAGATATATTTCTGGGGATCTATTCATATATGGGGATCTTGCTAGTGCCCTTACCTCTGTGAGAGGCGATGCTTTCAAGGTTTCGGGCTTTGCAACCCTGCCTGCACAGTGGACCTGACTTACAAGATTGTTTTCCTGTGCATCGATTATATCGTGGTTGCTTAGTTGCTTGAATTAGATACCACATAGGTTACTTTCAAGGGTTATTCTGCAGGTACCCTGGATTAGATAAGGGTTGGACAACACACAACCTTTATGGAGGATTACCTCTCCGGGGGGATCTGACCGACTGGTTGTTAAGCCCACAAGGGCCCTTATAACTAATTATGTTTCCTCCAATCTTTAGCAATGGATTATGAGGCCCCTCTTGCACAAGGCATACCTACTTTAGAGAGGGAGGTCCCTTTCATCCACTTTATCCTGTTTGTGTGCATATTGGTTGTTTGATTATTTTTGGTGTGCTCTTTGATTGTTAGTAGACCTTTGAGATTTTATACCATGCCTTGATTCGTCATTATCATGGATAGTGTAGTACCCGTGGCTCCCTCTTTTATCTCTTCCCTCTCCATGACATTCACTCATTTCATGGGGACAAATCCGTTTGATTTTCATAATGGTATGCATAATTATGACACTCAGTCCATGCCTTGGGTCTCTAATCATTTTCCTACTGATATGACAAACATGCCTTCACTCTTTCCATCCTCTCCTTGGCCCACTTATATGAATCCTAGTTTTGGATCTGAGGGAACCATGGCCCTGTCGACTACATCTTCATTTGATAGGAGTCATGTCCCTCAACCAAATATCACTTTTGGGGGTTGGAATCTCCCCTCTTACGGATCCAGTCCTAGCCATGTTTTTTCAGGAGCCATTACTCAAATGGGTGGTTATTCTACTTATTACACCCCATATGTGTATCCTTCATCTGCCATGCTAGTTTCTATGAACACTTTTCTCATGGTAGGTTCACATATATCCTCTGGTATTTCATATGGAGGGAATCAGTTTTATGGTTTGGGCTACCCTCTTCATGGAACCCCTTCACATTGGGGCAACATATATCCTCACTTGAATAATCCTTACCATACTTTTGTCTCTTCGTAGACATCTGCTTCAGTGATGATGCCTGTACAAACCTCTATGGATCAATTAGGTGGAGGATACTACCTTTCTAGACAGGGACAGGGTGCAAACCAAGCCCCTTCCTAGCCTGCAATGTCTCAAAACCAGTCTTTCCCGGGACCTTGGTCTCAAATTCCACATCTCACTGCTACCACCAGGCCAGTCACTACCAGTCATATTGGAGGTCTATCACCAATCATTGCTATTCATGTTGGATATTGGTCGAAAACCTTTGCAAGTCATGTTGAATACCAACAACCAACCGCTGCTAGTCATGTTGGGGGCATCACTCTAGTCACCATGAGTCATACCGATATCACATCTCCAACCTCTATACATCATGCAGTAGATGAACCTCCAACCTCTACTAGTCACGCTGAGAGCATGTGACCAGCCATTGTAAGTGATTTTGAGGTCATTCATATGATTGAGAATCCTAGACGTGTCATATGTAATCCCAAGTTCCTTTGCAGGACTTGCGAAGGATATCACCTTACTCGTTTGTGTGCTGCTACTGCTGGGATACCAGAAGTGTGGTTCTCACCTGGGGGCCCTTCAAGTTTTGATTCATCTTTGGTTTCCCCACACTCTGTTTCTCCTTTGATTAACACGACAGTCATGCCAATGCAATCATCACCTGACCACACTCCCATTTTTTAGGGTGATGCGTCTCCTAGCCTTGTTTCTATGCATCCTATTCAACCAGTGATTGAAGAAGTGGTCATACCAATGCAATCTTCGGTCAATCCAACTCTTATTTTGGACAGTGATGCATCCTTCAACCATGTCATTAGCATTTCTAGTATTGCACCTTCTGAATAAGAGGGATTTTTACTCTCCCTCCAAGTCTTGGAGAGTTTCCCTTTGATTGAGATGGTCTTGTGGGGTATCTGATGCCTCCTCCTATGTCCTTTCAATTAAGAGACGGTATTCGATATATCATGGAGAAGGTAACCCTTGCTAGCACTTTATCCTCCTCAACTTGGAGAGTTTTTGGTTTTCCCAAGCTTGTGTCAGCTATTCGTAAGATGTTGACCTTTCGCAGAAATCCTGCACGGGAGCCTTGGCCTCCCCCATGACATGCCACCTAGAAACCTCTCAACGAGTCTAATTTAAGCTCTTTTCTGACTCATCTAAAAAGAAAAAATATTGTTGAGTGAATTTGACTCTTTCACACTTGTTAATTGGATTTGAAAGATCGTGAGTCTTAGTTAAGCTCTTTTTCGACTCGTCTTCAAAAAGAGAAAAGATTTCCGAGTGAACTTGTCTCTTTCACACTCATAAATTGGATTTGAAAGGATGTCTATTTGGTGCAAGTTTATCCCTTTTTCAAACCAAGTATACTAAGATTATGAAAAATGAAATTTTTTGGCATTAAGTTGTGATTGCATCTCATGCCCTTGCTTCCAGTATTGATCCTATTATCGATTCTCGCTTTGTGTTATAAATTGTTTTCCTCAACAGTTTTGCATCCTCAACCAAGCAGAGCCTTGTTTATATCCTTCAAAACTTGATACCCCATACCCAAGAGGGAACATTCCCTCTAGCATCCATCTCCCGCATGCACCTCCTTGCAATGAGCAGAGGTTTGTTCCACTACTGGAACTAGTTTTTCTTACTTGTGACACTCGTTTCCTCCTCTGTATCATAGAATTAATTTGACTATGAAAAAACAAAAAAAATACAGGCATGAAAGGAGTATTATCTTATATTGGTAGCATTCATGTTTCTTTTGAACAGAGAACACATTTTTTTGAGTCCACTTGTCATCATAATTTTGGGTTTAGCATGACCTTAGGAAGTTGGGCTCGTTACATAGATTTTAATCCTCCAACTGGTTACTCTTCCAGTCCCTATGGAGAATTTGATTGATTCCTCTTGCATCTCACGGTTTCATCATTGAGTCTATGCTGCCAAAGTCTTCCATATGTCTCATGCTCTTATTCAAAGGATATCTATCAACCTGTGTCGACCATTCCTCAGAACTCTTGACTTTGCATGTCGGCCATACCCTTATTTTTTCTCAGAATCACATGAAATTGTAGTTCTATTGTGCACCCTGGTCCTACTTTCCTCATTGGTAGGTAACCTTGAACCTAGCAGTCGACATTTCATCATTGGTCATTGATTGGGTGGTTTCCCTTGTGTTTGGCAGTAAAACATCTATTCAAGCATTGGGATTTGTGCAGTGTCTTGGACGCCATTAGCCCTATTGGTGGTTTCCTCGCCTTTGTTAGCAGTTTTCCTCATTGGATGATATTCAGAGGGTCTTTTTTGTGTATCACTGCACTTCGCACACGCAAAAGACACACATGGTCGTTGGTTCGTGAACATGTTCTTCATCCGATTTCCTCCAAATCATCAAGCTCCTACTTTGTACCTCGTGTTGAATTATGAGAGATGCCTTAATTCTCTCTTTTCAGTGAGTCTCCTTCCATCGACTTCAACTCATCTATTCTGGAAACGAGACCTAGAGTCCTATGAGTACCTAGAGGCTTGCAATCATTAGTGGTAGGTTCTCTCACCATTGACAGTTGGGAATACATCAATGTCTCCTGATTGATGGATTCTTCAAGTGTTCAACCCTGACTCCTTTATTCACACTTGTAAGAATGTACTTGGTGCCTTGATACCTACTTTCATCATTAGTAAGATGTCTCGCGTTTGTTAATGGTATAATTCAATGACTGACAATCAAACAAAGTCTCATTGTGTTCAACCTCAACTCTTTATTCACATGATGTAGACATGCACCTTTGGCAGATCGTGTAGAAGACTTGAAGACATCATTTTACAATCGCATCTTTCTTGATCTATTGATACCTTTCATTGGATTAGTACCTATGTGACTTCAATGATCATGGTAGATCAGATTGTACTCCATTGTATAAAGATATCTTTAGATTGATTTTGAGACTGGTTTTACTGGGCCTTGTTTGTGACTATGACAACCTTTGACAGGTAGCCACCTTTGTATTGCCTATTCATGGCCATGGACAATTGTTTGGTATATTTTCACATTGATTTGTAGTGTAATTCAAATTGGAAGCCATGTATGCAAAGTCCGTACAGATTGTAATGAGAAACTAGTTCTTCCAACTAGGTCCACATTACTCCACTTCTGGGTTTTTATAATGTATTTCGGCCATCGTAGATACTCCTCTGACCTCACACATTAGAGGGCATCTGTTATAGCAATATTTTCCTCACCTTATGCAATCTTACACAAATGGCCTTTTTCCATTTCCCTATGCAGACTTGAAGTCCCTTTTTGCAAATCCCAGAGCTAAAAACATGATTTTTCCACATATATGTGCCCTTCCTATATTACAGCATGTGTATACGCAGGTTGCACCACTACAACCCGCGTACATCGGGATTTGTGCCCAAAATTAAAAAATGGTGTCGGGTTTCCATGTCACGTCACAAGATCAATGATCCTTGGCCTTCCATATACTAGAAACATTCTGACTCAGCCCTTCAGTTCCACTTGAAGGCTATAAATGGGCCAAATCCGAGCTATGGAAAGAAGGAGAAAGAATTTAACTTTGAGAGAAAAGTTACTATGGGGAAATTATTCACTTCACATTGAGTCTGCATCCCTTTGTCCTTTAAGTCTAAACACATTGTTCAACCCCCAAGATCTTCCCTTATTGATTGAGAACCTCATTGTATCTATTATATGAGCTTGCCTTTGGTGGAGGATTGAAGTGGTGGAGGCCCAGCTGGAAGGAACTTAGTTTCTCGGTTCCGAACCGTACCGACGCAGAAGTTTGTAACTCATTCACTTATGTTGATTACATATTAATAGAAATACTCTTTTCTCGTCCAACTGATATCTTGCGAATATTTGAATTGTTATTCCAAGGGCATATTTGTTATGAATATTGATGGATTATGCTATTGAATGTACTAACATGATCTATTATCACCATATGCTTGCGTTGATTGGTTGTTGAGGACTAGTTGTAGGTATATTGCTTTGGGTCAAGTGCTAAATGGTGGACTTCATCGAATGTCTGGAAAGGGTAGTCCTTTTATCTTGTCTTGATAGCATATTTGTTTATATAACATACTTGATATTAGAGTTGATTTCTACAGTGATTTTCGTCTGTTGTGGTTTATCCCTAGCCATAGAGAGATTTTCCTCGTAACACCAGTTCCTTCTTTGAAATGATTTCTTCAATGGCTTGTAGTTGATCTCTTAACTGAGAGATTATCACAAAGTATGATGTTATGCTATCATCATCATTCATTTTCATGTCATGGAGTTCATTCTTCAGACTCATTACTTGTCCAATGTTTCTGACTGAGAAGAGGTTAGTTAAGGCATCATACATTTTCTTAGATGTGTCAAGATGAGAGTTGTATGGTATCAAGTGGTATTTTACAGAGTCCATTATGATACTCATGGCATTGATGTCATTGTCCTTGAACTTATCCATAATTGCAATATTTTGAGGTTCCTTTTCTTTTCCTTCTTCAAACTATGGTTCCACAATCTTTCCTTTCACGATATCCAACACTTTATTCTTGGAAAGGATGATGTCAATCCTTGTCTTCCATGCTCTGAAGTTAGAAGCCCCTTCTAACTTGTTTTCTGACTTCATAGAGTAAGTCATGACTTCTTTGACTTGGTCAACCTTTGACTTTGACCAAAAACTCAAACTTGGCATCTTAGCTTGCTGAGAGTACTAGGAGGTGC